>JANHOG010000419.1:0-16681 GCA_027627325.1 Phlebia brevispora
GGACGTCGGGTCCTGCTGGTGCCATTCGTCGCTCTCCATGGGCTCTTTAAGGGGTGCAGGGTCATCGACGTAAGGCTCATCGTCTTCTTCTACGATGGGAGGGAGCAGTGCAGTCATGCGTCTAGCGGCCGCACGCTTCTGCTTCCGGTCCAACCTCGCAAGGCCGACGATTGCGATCAACTGCATGAGGTTCAAGAACAGGAAAGTATTGAGGAGGTACTGCATGTCCTTCGGGTCTCCATTATCGTTCTCGGGGGTCGCAACCTCAGCTGCAGCCTCCTTCTTGCTCTTCATGTCCAAAGCCATACCGGCAAGCGTCTGGAAAATGGTCGATCCTGTTTGCTCAAGCTAATACAATGTCAGCTGCCGGAATAATTGCTCAATACTGGATGAGACTTACAGCCTTGTGCGCTCCAAGCGTTGTGGAGATGTACTTTGATGATACTATCTCGGGGACAATCACAACCAATAACACTGGAACGAGGTCGGCTATGTCAACGCATGCGCAAGTCTTCACGCATGAAAATAACTTACAAGGTGAAAAGCCATGTCCGGTGGCAAAGGAAGCAATAGCGGGGATAGGTGTCTCAGTCACGGAGGGTGGGAGACAAAGCCAAATGTAGCACAGGAGCGTAAGCAGAGAAGATAGCGTGAACAGACGAAGAACAATCCCGTGCTTTCGCAAAGCATCGACAATATAGCCAGTCTGAACAACGCTCTTGAGCGTAGACGATCGAGAAGATTGAAAAAAAAGGGCGCACGATGGGATAAAGTATAACACTGCCGGCCAGAACATATGATGCCTTCGTACTGGCGTCTGACTCGGTCAGCTTGTATCGACGCTCTATGATATTGCTGTGGACGGTCGTTAGGGTGGAACTAATGCGAACATTGGTTAAAAACGACATACGCAGCAAGGTGGGTGAAGGGAGCCCAAATCGCTCCACACAGAACATTGAGACCGATGTATCTGGAAGGCGTTGTTAGCGATGGTCAAAGGCAAAGTACACGGTACTTACGCCCAGAAAACGTCGCCGAGCTTCGCGATGTCCTTCAGGCGGACAACCCGCTTCTTAGCAACCTCCTTGAGAGCTTCGGCTTCTGAGAGACTCTGCATGGAGCCGCTCCTGCTATGCTCTACAGCATGATTCTCGGCTTCAGCGTGTAGTTCCGAAGCCTCCAGTTCGGCGCCAGCACCCCGCACCAACCACTTGGATGCAGATAGGTATATGAGGTTGACAAGAAAGGACATCCCGGCGAGTGCGGTAGCGGCAAAGAACGGGGCGTGCGGACCGAATTGCTCTGCAAGAGGGTATGATGTCCGCGCGGAGATGAAGGACGCGCCTTTGCCTGCTACGAGGCCAAGTGCAAGGGAAACCCCAAGACCATGCGACTTGAAGAACCGGACAATGATGGTTTCCTGCACCACCGCAAGAGGGCTTACCCCAAGCCCAAAGACAAACATCCCAAAAGCCATCAAGCGCACGCTCCCGGACAGATTCCCCACAAGCAGACATAATTGACCTGCAAAGAGCGTCACCATCAAAATACATGAATGTCACTAAAGCGCCCTTACCCAGGAAGACGACCCCAGTTGCCAGAATGCTCGTGATGGTCGTACCGAGCCGACTGGCCAGGACACCACCAACCAGAGGTGTCCACGTGCTGTTAAGCGAGAACGCAGATATTAGAAGCGAGAACTCCGTGTTATTTGTGCCCATCTCGCGAGACAGACGCGACTTGAGCGGGCCTAAAATATATGAAGCGCTAGGTGACAGACACTAAGTTTAGCATATCATAAGATCAAACCAATGGGGACAAGCTCACTAGTGACTGCCTATGCTCAATGAGCACGCACACAACAGTGCAAGCGCGCGGATGAGGCGTGTACGTGCGGGCGACATCGTCGACGATGACTCCAGATGGACGGGGTCGGTGCCATCGTCGACGACAACCTCATCGTCGTAGGTTGGGTATGCGGCAGACTCCGGTCTGCTGTTCGACGGGGAGCGGTAATAGGGACGGTCGGACATGACGGGGAGCAATGAACGGTGGGGGAATGGAGAGATGCCCGGTGAGGAGAACACCCGGTTTTTTAAGCTATATCAACGCTCCCCGCTGATACGGTATCACGCCAGGACGGTGAGAGAGATGAGGGTATGGGGGAAGGTCTTGTGTAGAAGCGGGAGCGGATTCAGCGGGAGACCAGATTTCGGGTGGGTTCGTTTATCAGATAGCGAAGAGCGCGCGCTTAGATCAGGGTTTCACACCGTTCCGACACGTTCAGGTGAGCCCTTATCAGATAATCAGCGAGGGGATTCGGCGCCAATCTTCCCCCATTGATCGCACCATGGCCCAGAATCGGAGGGACTGCATCCGTGAGTCGATATCGACATAATTATGCACCTTGGTCAGCCTGAACGAGTACACCATGACCTGCCACTATGTCGATGATTGACAACGCTACGTCCTCTTGATCCGATCTTACGCTGTTGTGCAGGGTTAATAATATAGAGGGTTACAATCTGGTCCGAGGCATCGCTGCAACGCTCCACTCGGAAATCCCAACCTTTCTCCGCTTTCATAAGACTCTTTTATGACGCCAGCTCCTTCAGCGGTTCGCGCATTTGAACGTCTATCGAGAAACGTGAAGATGACATCGCTAAGTATTTAGTCAGCCCAGATTATGTGTGTGATGCATGCAGCTCGTTCTGTGACTGCTTCTTCCACTTGCGCTCATCCTTCGCCACACGCGCGATATATTTACTCTCCCATCCCGTCCCATCGCCCATCATCTCGTGGACCCAATCCATTCGTCGCGAGATCTTTTCCAGGTCTCTGCCGTTGTAGTAATTGTGTCCTCCACGAGGATGAGCAGGTACAGCCCACGCAGCCTCCGTATTCACATCGAAGGTACCGTGCTCAGATTCCGAGGGTGGGACGTGGAACAATCTCTCATGATAGAAGTACATGGGACTCTCTGTCAAGTGACGATATCCGAATTTTGCAGGTGGTAACGAAGGAACACCTGGTCGTATTGCCACGTCCGTGAGAATGCATTCAGACCTGTTATGGACACGTAGGCTTACCATCGTTGTAGGCCTTCACAAGGTATTCCTGGATTCTACGTCCCTTTTCGCTGTGCGCCTTAATTTTATCGCGCCAAAGTTGAACAAGTTTGGTATTCCCGACTCTAGGACTACCAAATCCCACAATCTTCACACCAACGTTTGGAGGAAGCAGCCTCTCGAAGGTCGTGCCAACTAGTAGGTCGAATGCCAAAAGAGAGGAGAGGGCACCTCCCAAACTGTGCCCTGTGATGACCAATTCCACCACATCATGCTCTGCAAGGCCCTTCTTGATGCCCTCAATAGCCGATACTCGACAGCCTTTGTACAACTTCCAGAAGCCTTTGTGCACCATGCAACCAAGACCGGCCGGATGTTTGTGCTTCGAGAAGCGCACGTCGTACAGAGCATGTAGCGCAGTCATGGTTCCGGCGAATGCGATGATAAGCTGCCGTGTACTGGGGCGGTAGGCTACATATGCAGGCACCTTAGCTGTCCGTCCCAAAAACGACGAGACTAGGATTGTGCCCGATAACGCATCGCAGACTTCCAGCGGAAAGCTCGGCTTGGAAAGCATGTCGAGATGCTCGAAAACGTAGGCAAGCTCCAGGCGAGAATAAGCCACTTCTGCGAATTGCCCTATTTCCGCAATTTCGATATGCAGCTCTGCAGAGGCGAGATCGGATATACCGAGCACGTAGGGAGAACGTGATGCGCATATCTTGGCGATTGTACGAAAATTCATCAGCTTCTCCGACGAGTACATGTGCCGTTGTTCAGGTGTCAGCTCTTTAGGCCTATTACGAGGGGCATGCTTGTGAAGTATACCGAAGGATAGGTGAGGCCTCATGGGGTGTGCAGCGCAGACAGTGCAGACGCTGTGTCGCCGTGAGACTATCGACGACATCGCGCAGCACGAAGTTGAGAAGTGAAAAGCAGCATGCTTTGACACATGAATCGTAACGNCTGTACATGTGGACACGCGACATAGACCTGATGATACGTATAAATAGATGTATACAACTCTAAATCATGGTAAAATAAGTGCCTGGCCGACTCGAAGATGACGGTGTGATGAAGAGGATATGATCAAACGTACGTCCTGGAATCCCTGGACCGCCTCCCTGTCCAGAGCCACAGGACGGTAGACAACATTGTCACAAGACAAAGACCGAACTCCGTCCATCCCAGCGCTTCGACAGTCAAGGATTGACGACACCTACTCGAGGAGCGTCAGCTGAAGACAACCTTACACAAAGGGAAGTACGAACCCAGGCATAGGCAAGGTGTCCGGACAATCTGCTCCTGTACGAGCGGCGTGCATGACTCCTGCTGCAGTTCCCTGTAAACATATCCAGTCAGAGTTGCAAGTAAGGCAACCACAAGGTGCACAGACCCATAGTATAGCTGTCAACAGCAGCCATATCACGGAGTTTGCCACATTAGCCAACAGGTGGACGGCACCATCAAGCACCCATAGAATGTAGCCAGTGGTGAACAATAATGTCCAAGCAGCCTCAAAGCACAATAGGATCAAACTAAGCATCCACACTGTCAGTTCCCACCATGCGGACCAAGGTAAACCACGCACAGAGACTGGTAGCGTGGGCTCGCCCACGTACCCAGTTGACTACCGGCACTAATGAGAAAGGCTGTCAACCCGAGTTCTGCGGCTGCTATCAACGTCATTAGGGTGAACAGGATGGGATGCATGCTGGACTTCATAGTCGGCAGGCGTCGTGGTCGACGCTTCATCGTAATCGGCGACAGCTCCGACAGAGCGATGCGCTCTGGAGACCAGAAAGCTTTAGAGAACATGGCGGTGGGAGGTTGGGATATACCGACCCTGCCCGTGA
The DNA here is from genome assembly GCA_027627325.1 of Phlebia brevispora. Taxonomy (NCBI): domain Eukaryota; kingdom Fungi; phylum Basidiomycota; class Agaricomycetes; order Polyporales; family Meruliaceae; genus Phlebicolorata; species Phlebicolorata brevispora. Next base: position 4,925 of record JANHOG010000419.1, read on the forward strand.
ACGCGTCGCATTAGCCTTGCGCTGGCCATGCGAAGTCCACGTTGTTGGCTCCTAACACGCCGGAAACAAGAAAATAACGTGGAACAAGGCGGCCTGAACCCGCTAAAGTCCTCAATAAATAGCCATCCTCAACGACTTAGCATTGCAGCTGTGATGATGGTAGGGGGCGTGACCATCTGTCCAGCTGCATGCAACAGGGTTAGATGCGCACATTCTGACGATGAATGAAATAGCACTTACTGCCTGGACATGGAATCATGAAAACCAGGAGTTGCTCGTGCAGACTCGGCCGGTATAGCGGAAATGAGGGTGCTGATATCGTCAATTGCTCATGCTGTTACGGACGTGCTTGGCTGGACTGCATTTCGCCCGCTGGCTGCCTGTTCGTGCTGATCCCCCCGATACGTGGACGAAAAAAAGAAAGGGTCAGCTGTGCCTGGCCAAGTCTAGGAAGCATATGGTTCATTTGTGAAGATCTGCTGCAAGATCCAAAGAAGGATTTGAGCTTGTGCGTATGCGCAACTTTGAAAGCGTCGCTGTGCCTGGAATTTAGAGTTTAACGCCGCGCGGGCCGAGTGCATAAGTGCTGTCCGGGAGAGGGTAAGACTACCGGCCCGGGGCACTTACTAAAGGCTTTGGATACTCCGGCCGAGAGTGATGGCACCGGCGACATCAAGCCGCATGTAATTAGGCTGAGAAGCGATCTGTGAAGGGACTCATCGTGCCTTGTTGCTTGGTCGTCGTTTTACGGCTTTCTGCTTGACCGTTTACTGTCGTCCAATTCCTCTTTCTTTCTCACCACCAACTGTTGCTTGACTGGTATCGCTGTGCAGTGGCTTTTCTCCTTGCGTTCATTTGGCCCAGTCCAAACTCCCTCACGAATGTGTCCACCAGTTCAGCATGACGACCAACAAACAGCAGATCGACTTACCCACGATACCCTCTTTACCTCCCATTGAGATACCTGAAGCTTCCTCTTTTATCGACATTTCTGACATCGCGCACGGCTCTGGCAAGCACACGTCTCGCAACCCGTCACCAGCTTCGCTACCCTCCCAAGAATCTTTCATGACCGCTGACACTTCTTTATACCCTGCCGCGACCACGACGAACAACAGCACTCAAGGCCAATCCCCTACTGCTACGGATGCGCTAGCTCCGCCTTCAGCTCTCAGGCAGTCTATCTCCGTGCATTCCTTGGTTAATAGCACACAGTCGCCTGATCCGGCGCCATATACCAACCACGGAGATGCGGTAGCTTCTGCGCACAAGGTTCTCCCAGACGGACCTTTAAACGCTGCAGGTCATGGACATGCAAACGCGCACTCGTCGACCTGGAAAGGTAACGTCCAGGCTGGCCCTTCCCGTAGCAGGGGAGCAAGCATCAGCACAGCTGCTGGCGACGACAAGTACGAATCCTCGTTATTCGAGGAATCCGACATGGAACTCACCGAGGAACTGATGAACGTGGCTCGGAAGGGCAAATCTGCGCTGCGGAGGATGCTACCGCCAGGGGAACTGAACCTTCCCTCTCGCTTGCAGACTGTGAACTCTTCTCCGACTATGGGAAAGCCTCCGCCACCCATCGTTCCCGAGCGGAGTAGCAGCCTGACCCACAAATTGACCAAGCAGAGGTCCTTAATGTCGGTTAACACACACCTTCCTTCCGTGAGTCTCTGCGTAATTGCCTCTCTAGTTGCCAGTTTTTCATAGAGCCATAGTCTCCAAAGCTACCGTATCAATCATCGGACATAACGATAGCGGTTGTGGGAACTACCGGCTGTGGCAAATCGACAGTCATAAGGAAGGGACTTAAATCTCATGGCCTATCCGAAGCTACGTCTTACGGCCCTCCACCCGGTGTCAACAGCGAGGCCTTTCGTTGTAAGCTTGCAGTTGACGTACTCTCACGAACTACATTGAACATGACATCGTAGACGTATATCGCGTTGGAAGACTTATACTCAATCAGGCACATGACCATATCCTGCGCGTGCTCGAGATTGATCTTGCTGCTTTAGACCTGAGGGAGGACCATGCCAGCGGCATCGTTCCTGAGGGAGCGCCGCCAATAGACGGAGTCGCAGTATGCTACGACTCGTCCGACAGATCCTCATTCGAGCAGGTCGAGGTTGTCCTTCGTAAGCACTCGCGTTTGCGATTGTCATCACAATTTTACTTACCTTCAACAGAGTCTGTTTCACACCTAAAACTACCAACTATCGTCTTCGCTTGCAAAGCAGATCTTGAATGTCGTGTCGACCCCATGGAGGCCAACGCTGTATTGGAGCGATATGACACTGGTCTTATAGAAGTAACGAGTACCAGTTCGCTAGGGAAAGAGAAAATACGAACAGCCTTCGAGTGGATGTTCAAAGCTATTTTCACAGATAAGAGTGAGTATCTGTAGTTTCCTCTCGACAGAAAGTATCAAAGACCAATCAAACTCCTTCAGTGAACGGAGGCACTCGCGAGCGAGAGGCGTTTCGAAATCCAGCATCACCTGCTATCTTGACTTCCCCAGCGCAGTGGGACGTGTCTCGAGCATCGTCGACTACGCCTACTGCATCTTCTACAGTGACTGGAAACTCCCCGTTGAGTTCGCAGTCTCGCATCCGCTCGCCAAGGCTCCCCACTGCTTCCGAGGAATCACCTAGGACCCCTCGAACACCAATGTCTCCAACCCGGACTCGATCTCTCAGTGATCTGCTTTCTGAGAAAGAGAGGCAAGAAAGAGAGTGGGAAGGAAACGGCGGCATCAGTCTGGATGCATCGGGTTCGAGAAGTCGGAGGTCATCAAATACTAGGCTGTCCGCCGGCAATGAAGGAGTGGGTAGTTTTGATGATAGCAACGAACCTGCACGAAGCATCGCGTCCAAAGATTCGTAAGTGTCATGCGGCTGGTTTACCGATGTCATACTTACACAATTGCTACCAGGAAACCCCCTCCATGGATGACGTTGGACGAGCTGCTGGATAAACTTCTTTTCTTGGCCGTCAGTGACGATGGTACGTCTCGAGCAACATCACAAGAATTTTCCTTCATTGGCTTTGCAGACCCGACCTTTATATCTCACTTCCTTCTTACATACCGTCGATTTGCGACACCTCGAAGCATCCTTTTGGCCATGCAGAAGCGCATGCGCGCGCTTGATCAACCATCTGGCGATCCGATGTTTGCTTGTTTTGCACAGATGAGGTAGGTTTAGTTTACACAGCTTGATTTGCAACTAAAGCACGATTTTCTAGGATATGCTGGCTTCTTGACCATTGGGTACACATGTATCCGAATGACTTTGCAGTACCAGGGACAGCAGGGGCGCTCTCTGCTTTGATCAAATCTATCGTTGGCAAAACATACCTCCTTCACTACGGCTCGGAATTTATCCCCTTCATGGAGATGCTTTCGACGCTGAAGGATCAGGACGCCTCCTGGGCAATCAAAGTGGACGATCCGAAGGAAGATAGTGATGAGTCCAGCGTTGCTGACGCCCTGACAGGAACGCCTGCGTCTCCGGTCTCGAGCATGACATCGCAGTCACTTCCTGACGTGGACCGGCAGCAACAAGAGCAACCACCTCCGCCGACGACAATGCGGGAGAGGAAAGCCAGCCTACCGCTGTCTACTAAGCTGTCCATGATGGCCTCTCCCACACACCTGGGCTATTCAGAATCTTCTGATCATTCCTCGCGGAATCAACTTAAACAACTGGTGCAAATAGCCCAACAACTCCTGCTAACGGATCCTACATCCATCGCGTACGAGATTACGCGAGTTGAATGCAAGTACTTCTTGGAGATACAGGTATGCTCAGAAACATGCAATCCAGCACTATGAATGACTCACCAGCGCGCTAGCCACGACATTGGCTTCGAAATGTGATCGGGCAAGGCGGCAAGCAGCAGGAATTGGTGGACCCAATAGTTCGGTATGGTCATGTATCCAACCACTTCGCGGAATGGTACGTCACCGAAGTACATGCCTTGAACGCGTGTTGATCTCTGCGTTGCAGGGTGGTGTCGCTCATTCTATGTCACGATAAGCCGAAGATGCGGGCACGCTTTACCCACATGTTTGTAGAGATCGCAGGCAGGCTTCGTGTCATTAACAACTACTCCGCTTTGCGAGCTGTCGTTGCCGGGGTTAATGCTGCTGTCTTTAACAGTAGTGGCATGACTGCGGAGATCTTCAAAACGAAGAATACACAGCAGTTCAAGCTGTTCCAATCATATGACCAGCTTCTGCAAGCAACGCGCTCTCATGCCAAATACCGTCTTGCGCTGCGGAACAGTAAAGGGCCCTGTATCCCCGCTCTGTAAGTCCGTGAAGCTAGCTTTTCGGTACATTACTCATTGCTTCTGCAGAGAAATCCACACGTCCGACCTGATAAGGGCTGACGTAGGCAACAAGGATTTCCAAGATGACGATACATCGAAGATTCACTGGGAGAAGTTCAATATGATAGGCCGGTTCATCGATAGCATTGCACAATGTCAGCAGGCCTGCCGCGAGATTAACAATCGGGAGGACATTGCCAGCGAAAATCTAGGATACACGGATCAAGAAGACCCAAAGATCCGAGACCTTCTGCTCATAAATAGGAGGAACCTCCTGCTAGATGACGAGGTATGCGTTCTAAATCCACTCATCGGGGCAATCCCTCTGACAGAGAAGCAGATGCTTGGACAGCGGATAGAGATGGACGCGATACCCAAGAACGAGCAAGGTGTAGAAGAGGACGACCTTGACGATGGCGCACGACCTGCCGCTCCTAGAGCACATTCTCGAGATAATACATCACATCCGAAGGATACAAATGGGCCACTCAAGAAAATTTTATTCTGGTGATCCCGGCCTACATCACTAGTTACATACCTTGTAGTACGATCGCAGCACTCAGTAGTTTGCAGCACACCACAATTCTATTTTCCCTGGATCTCTGCTCTGCGCGACTTGATCGAACTTACTCACCTTCCATCTTGAGTCCCGCACGAATGTTAGTAGGCGCCAATCATCGAAATTTCTGAATGCACGATCCGCGCTCCGCAAAGCACAACTAGCTACTTCCTACAGTCGTTCGAGACTGCACGACGACCGACATGGCTACAGATGATTTCGTGATGACTATTGCCTCCGACGATGAGGAAGACTCGGGAAAGGCCTCAAAATCAAAGGACACAGGCGACGACGCTCAACTTAACCCCGATTTTACGTTCGACCTCCAGGGGGATCCCTATGCAGAGTTCCTAGATGGGACTACAGGTGCCGAGGACGTGGTTGAGACTGGTTCGAAACCGGTGCGTTCCAATAGCTTGCCTATCGTTTGCTGTGATTTACATGTTAAGATAGAAACCAATATCTGTCGATGATATTATCGAACGCAGGAAGTTGAAGCGGAAACGTGCGGCGAAAGACGACGTTGAGGAAGATTCGGATGCGGAGCTCAGTGATGGTACGGAAGAGGATGAGAGCGAGGAAGACGACGAATCGGATGGTGGTGAAGAGTTTGCAGGTCTTGGTGGTAGTGAAGCGGAAGAGGCGGATCCTTTGGCAACTTCTGACGAGGAAGAGGAAGACAACGACGATGCATACCTCTCGGACAAGAGCGAATCGGAGGAGGAAGATGGAGACGCAGATTCTGACTCGTCTGAAGACTCAGAAGAGGAAACCCAAGCAGAGAAAGACAGGAAAGCGGCTTTCTTCGATTCAGAAATTGAAACGTCGGGAGATCACACATCTTTCGTTACTATGAACTTATCGAGGCCAATATTGAAGGCTGTTTCTTCACTTGGCTTTACGAAGCCAACACCCATCCAAGCTGCCACCATTCCCGTTGCACTACTAGGCAAAGATATTGTGGGCAATGCTGTCACAGGTTCCGGTAAGACCGCGGCGTTCATAATCCCAATGTTGGAGCGACTACTCTACCGTGAACGAGGAAAGAACGCAGCTGCGACGCGCTGCCTTGTTCTCGTGCCAACACGAGAATTGGGTGTTCAGTGCTATGATGTCGGGACGAGGCTTGCAGCCCACACGGACATCAGATTTTGCTTGGTAGTCGGTGCGTTCAGTATACTGACATGCGGTTACACTCGAATTCTTATCCTTGGTACAGGTGGTCTTTCGCTGAAAGCGCAGGAAACGTCCCTGCGTACACGACCGGACGTAATTATCGCCACGCCAGGTCGGCTGATTGACCACGTTCGCAATACCCCTTCATTTACCTTGGATGCCCTTGATATCCTTGTGCTTGATGAGGCCGATAGGATGCTCTCGGATGGTTTCGCGGATGAGTTGACAGAAATCATCAAGTCGTGTCCGTCCTCGAGGCAGACGATGTTATTTTCTGCAACCATGACAGATTCGGTAGATGACCTCGTGCGGATGTCTTTGAACAAACCCGTGCGTTTATTCGTAGACCCTAAACGCTCCACCGCGCGAGGACTTGTACAAGAATTCGTTCGCGTTCGAAAGGAAGACGAACGCTCCGCTCTGCTCGCAACTTTATGCAAGAGGACGTTCAAGGTGGGTGTGATCATCTTCTTCCGAAGCAAGAAGTTAGCACATCAGATGCGAATTGTCTTCTCCTTACTTGGCATGAAGTGCGAAGAGCTCCACGGTGATTTGACTCAAGAACAGGTATGAATGCCGATGCGTGCGTGCAAGAGAGAATGCTTTTCTAAAGTCTGCATACAGCGTCTCAAAGCCTTGCAACAGTTCCGCGACGGCGCTGTGGATTTCCTCATGGCCACAGATCTTGCCTCTAGAGGTCTAGATATCAAGGGTATTGAGACAGTTATCAATTACGACATGCCGGGCCAACTCGCACAATACCTGCACCGTGTTGGTAGGACCGCTCGCGCTGGGAAGAAGGGGAGGTGAGCGTCTCTTTTCTTGGGGGTAGTGGCTATGCAGAGTGGCGGCACTAACTTGCCTATAGATCGGTCACTCTGGTAGGAGAAGCAGATCGGAAGATGCTGAAGGCCGCTATCAAGCACGCAGCAGGCGAAGATCAAGTGCGGCACCGCCAGATTCCTGCTGAGGCGGTCACAAAATGGTCAAAGAAGCTTGACGAACTAAAGGAAGAAATCGGCGAAGTGCTACAGGAAGAGAAGGAAGAAAAGCAGGTGAGCCATCTAAATATTCATACGAGTTCCCCATCACTAAACCACGATGCAGCTTCGTCAAGCTGAAATGGAGTTGCGGAAAGGGCAGAATATGATCGAGCACGAAGAGGAAATACATTCGCGACCTGCAAGAACATGGTTCCAGACTACCAAAGAAAAAGCCAAAGCTCAAGGTAAAAATACGATTCATCTTGATTTACGCTTACTTATTAAAGCCACAGAGGCGAGTAAGCTTCAGTACGAGGCTGGGTTCAAGGCATCACAGAAGGAGAAAGGAAAGCAGACGCAAGACGTAAAGGTGCGACTACTTTGATGCCGTTATTTCCTGCTCTGACACACACCTAGCCTAAGCGCGAGAAGTATGCCGGACTTTCAAGACGTGCGAAGCGGCGAAAGATGGCTATGGAGGAGGATGAAGGCGAAACTGGTGCCATTCGTGCAGCTGTAAGGGCTGCAAAGAAGGCTTATAAGCCTCCCAAAATCGGTGAGCCGGATAAGAAACCCGGAGCGAGTGCAAGCAAGCGGAAGAAAGCTGCCAAGAAAGCATCTGTTGCGTCCGGGAAAGTTAAGTTTGATAGAGAGATGGGGCAAAGGACAGCACGAGAGGGGGTAAGGGCGAAGAAAACTGATATCATCGGCGGTATGGGCAAAAAGAAGGGAAATAAGCGTAAAGCAAAATAAGTTTATTTGTGTCGTCCTCATTCGCGCAGCTATCATCGATTATTCTGTAACTATGGGAGACTCTTACCGAGTATATCTGTGCTCTGCTACACACTGCGTCTCACCGCCGTCATCCAATGACGCGTTCGCGTCGCGTCGGTGCTCAACTTTACGCGCGGCATTCAGCAAAACGCGGCGTCTACGCGTGACCCAACTTTTCTCTCAACCACAATCCCCACTACGTGCTTCGGAGTAGAATACCGTGTCATTAAAAGGCTTTCTGCGCAGTATGTTGATATATGTGAATTGTTTTGCGTAATGTACACTAACACACACAGAAGCTTCCCTCAATCGCGGCAATTACCTGCGGACTGTCACGGCTTCACTGTGCTTGCACATCGACTCCGTCCGCTCCTCATCCCTAGAGGCCACTGGAAATATACCGCATATATGGACTCGCAAGCATTCAAAACATGCTCGACCGTAAAGTTCTCTTCGGCAGCTCGGCTGTTGCCTTCTTCATGGTGCCCAGACAAAGATCTGGTCCTCGTGGTCACAAACGTTGCAGGGAAAGACAGATTAGCTTTGTGGCCTAGGGAAGGCGGCCGCAAGATGTGGGAAGTTGACATCAATCGAGAGGCGTCGGAAGGCTCGGAGGTCACAGGCGTTGCGTGGAGTCCGGATGGTCAGTCTTCGATCTTGCAGGTCGGGATACAGCGAATGAGCTGAGCTGTTAGTTTGGTAGGGCTGCATATAGCTGTCTCTCACCACCCGCTCGCTTTAACCCTCCACTCACTTCAGGACGGACGACAAGACCGCGCACTCTTGGTACCAATAGTACCATCGGCGCGCAAGACCCGCCTTATGGGTGTCTGGTGGTTTAGTGAAACCAGGCCGGCGAAGCAGTCGGAAATGCCTGATATATTCCAACGACAAGGAGATATTGCAAGTCCTCTCTTCGTGCACATATACGCCATGATGACACTCATATGTGCGACAGACAGGATCGGCACACTCAATACTGAAATCTCAGCCGCTGCTCGACGCTCTTCACGACGACTCGCAGCCTTTATCGTACGTCTGCTCAGTTAAGACATAGCTTATATTGAACACTTTTGCAGAGCTTCAGAATTGTTTGCATTCCAAGGCTCACAGCATGCTCGCTCCTCGTCGAAGTCCATCATGCCGCAAATTATATCTTCCTGGCCGACGTTACCGATTGACCTCAATGCTGCATCCTTTCAATCGTTCATGAACGGTAGAACGCAGCGACCTGGCGAGGAGTTGGATGAAGTTGATGACTCCAATGTGAACAGTATACTTGTCGTGTCCGACAACTCAGGAAATATCTACGGGTTCCTCGACGGGTACTACCCGCTTGGTACCATTTCTCTGGACCTTGAATGCACTATTTCTTCGATGTACAAAAGCGACAACGTGAGATATTATTTACACCCTAACATCGGATCATCAGCGTCGCAACAAACCCTCCTACGACCGGTCAGCCTCAATATTCCGTTCCTGCAGGGTCGGACATTACGGGACGTTGCGAGAGTATCGACCTCGGCCCGCGAGCTCGCTTGGTATGCTATACGCGTCGTAAAGGAGATGCGTGGGACATGGTTTGGGTCGGATACCCACAGCGGCGCGCGAGAAGCGGGGCCGAAATGGCTGCGAGCGCTGGAACAAAGGCAGAAGCAAAAATACGGAGGTCAGTATGTCCGCGAGGCCATGCAACGTCCTGACACTGATATTATTGCTAGTGGACGAGCCCAATGCCATCCTGGACTTAACCGTCCTTCTCGCCACGGGACGCGCTTCTGAGTCTTTAAGCGATTTCCTTGGTAGCGGGGAACAAATGAGCGAGAGGGTGCGGAAATCATTCATCATTATGTGACTGAAACACCGACCTCATCGTTTGTTTAGAGTCTCCAAAAATGGGAGAGCAGTGTCACCGAAGCTTTGATCAAACTACGAGACTATGCAAACAGGAGGATAGTTCCCGCGTGCCACCGGCTGCATGTATTTCTGCAGGAGGTTCAAGGGTGGTCCCAGCTGTAGGTTGTCTCATGTATGTTTACGTTCCTCTTATGAAAATTCATCTAGGCCTCAATTTGCACTCTGCAAGTTCCATCCGACCGAAGTGCAAACTTGCCTCGACCTGATAGGCCGTGCGATCGTATGTGCAAGTTGGCTGGCTGCAACAGCCCGGAGAGAGCTCGCACGCTTCAGAGAATTCATTACTTGGCTGAGATACGGTACATACTCCTAACTTATCACTCGTTTCAGCCTCGACTGACACGGCTGTGTGGCCTCAAGAATCAGCCAGAGCGGCGAATTCAACTTCAGAGACCCATAGTCAAACTGCACGACATGATCTACTCGAAGTGAATGAGTACCTCATGTCGGGTCTTGTAGTGAGCTCAATCGACAAGTGGTTTATGGGACCGGTCCCCAGTTTCTCACCTGCGGAACTTGGTGTGCCGATGGCTCAGGATTTGACCTCATCGGTGCGAACGGTTCGTGAGGTGCTCAATAAACCAGAGGGGTTAACCTGGCCACCCGTAAGTGTGGATCCGATAGCCTAATAAAAGAAGAATTGACCCACCCTTGGCTGTGAACGTGCAGGCCGCACGCCACCAGGATCTATCAAGGCTGGATAGAAACCTCGATTCCTTGATACAGGACTTATGCACGCGGTGCTACTCGATATTCAACGAAGCTTCGAACGCATCTGCACGTTCAGCTGTAATTTCATTCGGGGCCGGTGCCAGCTCCGTCGAAGACGTTGGGGCAAAACAACGCGCACCACTTTTTGTTCGCGAACGGACTGTCGATGCCACGGGCGAGGTACGGAGTTTGATAGATCCGAAATCCGCCACTCAACGACCCTGCAGACCGATTGTTTCACACAGCACCTGGCGATGGCAGTGCCTCATGGCGAAGAAAGCTTTTGTATGTGGTTCGCCGCGTTTACTTTTTTTTTGATTGGGCCTTGAGAAATTCCTTTTTCCCAGTGTGTTTGGTGAGAACACATCATGACAAGAATGCATTGAAAGCCGAGCATACTGTCGAAATGGCTGTTCTGCAATGCAGGGTCAAGCTCGGGGCCCAAGAAGGCATGGTCTGTGTCGATATACTCGACGCGCAGTTTTTTGATGAAAACATTCTCGTGATTATCTACCGGCCGAGGAAACGAGAGCATGGTGCGTTTTTCATCAGGCGCCTCCCCCTGTAACAGACGTGATCAAACCACTAACGGTTAAACCTTGTCAGGCCCGACATCCATCGCGACGGTCGGCTACGCGGACTTGGAGTATGAGAAGAACGTCGTAGCCATGAGCCAAGGCTGCACGCGAGAAGGCGTGATCGAGAAGACATTGAGACGGTTGAAAGATGGACAGGTATGGGTCCTGTAACGCTAAGCGACACTTGCGTGGGTTGGACGCTTATCATTTGTTTTTGGACTGTTGCCTTTTCAGATTACCTCCGAGCCGCTGCGTCTGATGCAGGCCCGTGCACTAATCGGTTGTCGAGAAGGCAATGTGACGCTGGCTGTCAATGGAAGAGTCGGGCGTCGGGTCGCTTGCGTCCTAGACAACACCGCGCTAACATTGGAGATTATGGATGTCGAGAGTGCCGATGACGACGGGGAGGAGATGGAGGATGCGTGACGGCATGGACCTGAGCACGATGTAGGAGACTCTCACGCTAGGGTACTAGGTCCTTGTGCTGGCGCGAACATGACGAACCAACGTGGTGAACTCTGTTGAACATGCTGACGACGGGGAATTCGAGCTAACGGGAAACCGTGAAGGACAAGCCTTTTTGAACGATATTTAATCAGTGCCTGCCGTGGCGGGCGTTAGAAGTGATGGAAACAGGCCCGCGCCGGCGATTGCGCATTGGGGAATGGGAAACGGAGAGATAAACACGGGAGACGCGTGATGGTCACAGGAAGGTTATCGT
>JANHOG010000042.1:0-34894 GCA_027627325.1 Phlebia brevispora
CCATCTCTCCTCTGCACACCCAGGTTGAGCACAATCAGTCTACCGCAGCCTTGATTCTGAGCTACAGGACAGTTTGCGAAAAGACCTAGGTGGCTCTTACAACATCCAGATGGTTTCCTTGACTTTCTCAGTCCCGAACGTCGCGTTCAACCCGCTAGTCAAGTAAAACTCACGCTGCCGTCCCACTTGATAGCTTCTTCACACATGAAAAGTAGACGATCCCCATACGGGGTGGACATGAGATGGCGAGTGTCCAAAAGAACTTCGAAGAACAAGACGGCGGTCTTATATGGACGGCCATTGTTCGCGATGCAGCGCAGATTACATGAGTTCTTGTTCATCACATCAGTGCACCTGGAGACTGTCATCGTCGCTGCAGGTTTCCGCAAGAACTGAGATGATGGGAGCTCAGGGCTTCCCACAGGGCGATTGTAGGTTTCGGGAGCTCGCATGATAAGAAAAGCTCGCCTTGATGCACGAGGCTTTCGCTGTTCTGCCCCCCTTCCTCGAACGTGAGGGCCCACTGTGCTGGTCATATTTTCTTCCTTCACGCAGGACGTCCCATTCGCGCGGCGCGCAATGGCTTCAGCTTACATGGCTCCTGCTTACGGATCGACTAAGGCCTATGATAACGCACATGTGGCCGGCGTGGCGGTGAGTACAGCCCGCCAATCTGTGAAGACAGGTGATCAATTATTGAGGCGGACTAGAGCCTTGTGGTCGCTGCCAGCCTGTCTGGCGTTGCGGTTCTGGCGATATTTGCGGTAAGCAATATCTACGTGATATAGTATGCGTGTGGTTACCAACCGTGACATTTGACAGACTTTCATGTCTCGCTTCTCTACTTCTTTCCGGATGCAGATCATGCCGTACTTTGTTTCCCTCTTGATCGCCAACTTTTTCCAGGCTGTAGGGACTTTCTTGAATGTACGATGGGTCACGGACCGCATGGTTGAGGCTAGTAATTACTGCAGCTTCCAAGGTGCATTAAAACAGGCCGGGAACGTGGGGATGGCTTTATGGTATATTACATTGAACGTTTGCTAACGAAATAAGTCCAATTAAAATATCCTTATAGGTCATTTGTCCTCTCCTTCCACGTCTTCAAGATTCTATTCATGCGGTCGAAGCCCTCTGTGGTTGTCCAATGCATTGTTCTGGTTGGCGGTTGGCTGGCTGTCGCTGTGATCGTAATGATCGGGCCCTTAGCCGTCCAAACTGAAGCTAAAGGACGATATTTTGGACCATCGGGATACTGGTGAGAAGCTTGAGTCTGCGCAGAAATCTGCCGTCTGAGTATGGTTGCAGGTGTTGGATCACGGACAATTACCCACACGAACAATTCTTTCTGGAGTACTTCTTTGTGAGTAGTGGTCCTCCAAACCATGGGCTCTTTTTGTTCGCAGCTAACTCGGACAATCCAGGAATTTCTGTCCGCTGGGTTGTCATTCGTGCTTTACATTGGCATCCTTCTCCGTGTTCGTGGTAACTTGATCCACAGTAAGGAGGGGTGGCGTCTCCGCTTCGTCCCCCGGGCAGAACGATGGAAGCTAGCCATCAATCGCGACTGGCTGGACTCCTCGATGCTGACAGTTGCTGCTCGTTTGCTATGGCATCCGGTATGTGATATCTACCTTAAGGCCAAGCTCATATAATGTACTTACATGAACTTATCCGTCTATGCACTAGATATCATATGCTATCTTACTGCTCCCTATCTCGCTGTCACGTCTGTATGCTTTCAGCGGTAGAGAGGTTCCCTTCTGGGCAACTATCCTCTCAGACGTTATCTTCGACCTGCAGGGTAACCTTCACTTCGAGTAATGCCACATTTTGTGCTCATCCGTGTTAAACAGGCTTCGTCAACGCGATCCTGCTGTATACAACCCACCGTCTCATTCCCGACCCCACCGTATTGCCTACGGCCGCCCCTCGCAAAGCCATCGACCTCGCCTCCCCGCAGGCAATGGGCATTACGCCCTTCATCCTCTCCCTCCATCAGGCTATAGACCCGGAACATGTACTCCATATCAGTCAACCATCGTCAGCGACTGAGTCCGAGGTGAAGGATGTACCCCTCACACCGCAATCCTCATCAAAAGAGCGTGATAACGATGTTGCTAGCGTTAAGAGCTCTTACAGCGTCGATTCCCAGAAGCCGTTGACCGAAGCGGATTTCTGAGACCTTTGCGTGACCAACTTCCATCAGTGTTGCTGTACATGCAAGTCATCGTACAGCGACCTGAGACTTCCTGATGTACTCGTACTGTCTTTTCTTGTACCATTTGTCTGCACGGCGAAACGTGATGTGTTGTATCATACAGTGTGTACTGTAGAATGATTTCGGAATGTCTAGTGGGCCTTAGTCTCTCGGGGATTTTGCAGAAACTCGGGTTGCAACGGTTTCATCTCTTGCTACTCATAAATCAGAGCACAGCTGGTGGTATAGCTCTGAGTGCAGGATGGACGCCGTTGTTGTTTACGGTGGAACATAACAATCTGTTATTCATGCACCGCGCAGTGCAAGATTAACTTACAAAAATATCCACTAGCTCTCGCGATTAAATATCAGAATAAACATCAGATTACATTTCAACCAGGCTGTGCTTTAATCTGCAGCCACAAAGTTCCTATCCCATCGGAGATAAGACTGATTGAATTCCCCGAGACACTCATTTCCCTTTCTCCAAGTGGTCCTGGTTGCCATAAGACCTGCCTGCCTCCAGTCTCTCCGCATCCTCATGGTTACTCTGCGTCAAACAGTGAGGCTCGCGAGCGCCAAACGTTTGATCAAGTCAGACACCTGCCAAATCGAGACGGCGGTGCGGCGCTTACCATGCGCAGAGCCATCGCGCCAACTTCCATCATCTCCGCGAGCCTGCTCTCCCCAAAATGCCCGTGAAATGCGCGCGCCGACACTCATCCGTCTCATGAGTACGGCACCACCGCTCTCGACCGTGCACAGGGGCACAGCTTTCGAAACAAAATGCATGCGTCTCCTAGAGGAGAACTTCTGCATGTCGCTGCAGCGCGTCGGTGGAACGGCGGACGGCGGTATCGACCTGCAAGGGTGGTGGTGGCTCCCCACATCCGAGAACCTGCCCTCTAGTAATGACCTCGCCCATTACAGACGCATGCGCGTGTTGGCCCAGTGCAAGGCGGAGAAAAAGAAGACAGGCCCGGCGTACCTTCGGGAGATGGAAGGCGTACTGCATCGAAATAGCATCGCCACCGTGCAGGCGACCTCCTCCTCAGAGGCATTACTATCACCGGCCAACCAATACCCAACTGTTGGATTATTTATTTCTATGTCGCCTTTCACGAAGAAAGCGCTTCTGCACGCACATTCGTCTCCGTTTCCCTTCTGTTTGCTCCATCTACCGGAACCTGAGGATTCAAATGCCGACGAAGAGGAAGCTGGGGCAGAGGGAATCGGTTCGATAGTATTGAACCATGTATTAATGCATAGTGTCCTGCGCGGGGAGGTTGAAGCGCGTTTAGAATACCCTTATCGACCTGGAGAATTATGGCGTCCTGGTCTCTGGTGGAAGGGGAAGCGGATATCCAGCTGGACACCAGATCGTATTGCATTAGATTCGAGTAGTAGCAGTATCGATTCTGTATATAATACCGCTGCTGAAGGCGAAACGACGCGATAAAAGTAACGGTTGAATAATCGAGAATAAGAATACACTTCCAAAGCGCTGGTGGTAGGTCCATGATTAGAGACAGGGTCTCAACAACAAAGACGCTAATGTAGTGAGTCCGTACGTCTAACCGAACATCTACAGCAGTCTAAAGTGTCTATAGAGCATATACAACATCTAGTGAAACAATGGAGAATACAGCTCTAAGTTAGGAGTTAATTTGGAAAGAAAGCGGAGGGTAACAAAAAATTATACGGAAAGCAAATCCTGGTCGTAGTTGGTAGTATTCTGAGCAGCGGCGACTAGTTCTACGCAGGGGCAATAACGCGGCCGCGATGGTCCAAGCCGAACACTGAAATTGCGATCAGTACTGGATAAGAACGAACAAAAAACACCGCTTACAGTTTGCAAGTTCCTTCACACTGAGCCCTGAACGAAAAGACAAGACGTTAATAGTCCACTTCCTGACGGATGGAATGCAGCAACTTACTTCCGAGCTTCTTACCAGTACCTTCACCGAGACTGCAGTCTGCGAGAAGCTTCTTACGTTCCTGCAAAGCAAGAATACGATCCTCAACTGTGTCTGCTATAACAAGGCGCTCCACGAAAACTTCGCGTGACTGGCCGAGACGATGAACACGATCGAAGGCTTGAGCTTCGACTGCTTCGCTCCAACCTGTAGTAAAGAATGGTTAGCGTGCGAATGCAAAGGATGTCCTGACTATTTACCTAGGTCCAAACTAATCACACCTGCCGCAAACGACAATTCAGTCCGAGGAATACGATATCGTCGAAGAATTCTTACGATTAGCTCGCGTCAGATTCAGGCCCACGCCACCGCACTTCATGCTCATGAGCATGACAGTAGCCTTATCCTTCGCCATGAAGACCCTGACGGCAGTGTCACGCTTGGATCGTATCATGTCGCCTTGGTACCTACGAAGAGGTTAGGACTATTCGATCCCGGTCTATCGGTGACGTACTTCACGTGGAGGAACTTATTTTCAGTCAAATAGTCGGAAACAAGCTGGAGGCAAGATGTCCACTGAGAAATGATGAGAACCTGGAGACAAATGAGTGAAAGATTGTAAACTGGATGATGACAAAATTACAAACCTTCTCGTCAGGATGTTCTTCAGCCCACTTGCGCAACATTTCCATCATGTGCTAGTGATCAAATTAAACGAGAACTGCGCAACAGTATATTTCAGACTAACCTTCATCTTCGTTGAGGGCAAGAACTTGGGCATCATCTTGATTTGCTCCGGAGCGTAATCGGGGCGAGCACCGCAAATGACGTCTGCATCACCTTCGTCGTCGGAGAGGATAATGGCGCGAGCCTTGCCCTTTCCACGGGTATGGACTTTCCCCCGGACACGAGCTGCCTCTTCCTCGTCCTCATCGTCGTCAACGATGAAGTCGCTCAGGTCGTCGCCATCATCTTCGGAATCGGAATCGGCGTATCGAGGCGCCTTTCGCTTGCGTTGCAGACGGCCGGGTTGAGGCTTCGGATCCTCGTCCATGAAAGTCATCTCGACGTCGCCGTCTTTGTCGAGCTGCTGCCCCGGGACGGCAGCGCCTTCTGCTCGAAGCTCAGCGTCGGTAGGTTCGAAGGCAGCACGAGGGAATAACCTTTCCTTCGTAATTGCACCGCGGCACGTTGGGCAGGGCCGTTCATCATGTTGGTACTGATTCTGCTCGTTCGCATCCTCACGTTGGACACCATTGAGAACGCTCACTGAACGTAAAGCTCGTTATTCGCTAGCACTAGGAAGAAAGGCGAAATGGACGCACTAATACATTCCCGGCAGAAGGTGTGGCCGCAAGGCGTGATCACAGCTTCCGTATAGCTGTCGAAGCAGATAGGACATTCGTAATCTTCACCCTCTAGTGTTGCATCTGCGGACTATGGAAAGGTCCATCAGAAATGAGATATATATGTTGACATCAAAACCTAGCAGACCTCTTTCTCTGCCTGCATGCGTTCAAGGGTAACACGTTTGAATTTGTCTTTCATGCGAAGGACGAAGTCAAGTCCCATGATCCTTTGGGCCCGAACGAGCTCTGCATAAGCTCCGTCGGTCTCCTCCGGCTCTCCAGGACGAACGAAGGCTTCCCCGCTCTCAGTGATCAGAGAGGGATGAGCGCAAATCTGACGAAGACGCAGGAGCAGAACCAGAACTAATACAAAATGGTCAGCAAAGTGACTTGTATTGATTGTTGTGACACTACCTTGGTGATAATTCCTATGCAAAACGAGCTTAGCTTCATCTTATCGTAGCGTACAGTCTGCAATGATACTCACTTCAAAACAGTTCCAGCGCGCAAGTACCTGTTGAAGATCTCCTGAGAACGGGACTCCACCTGGGAAAAAATGTCATAAGGAATAGCGATTAGGAAGGATAACTGATATCATACCATCTTATAAATATCGCGCTCCTCCTGTGTGAATTGCAACTTGATGAGTCTGACAAGCTTGCTCGGGAGCTCAATGAGCTTCTGCCCATCAAGCATCTGCAGACATATTAGACGGTTTGACACTCCTTCATGAACACACTTACAGAATCTTTCTTCCTGCGCAACAACATGGTAGCGAAGATTGCCTGAAGACGACTGGTTGCAAGTTCGGCTACATGGAGCTAGTGTAAGATACAATTATACCACGACATGGTGATGGAGTGCGTACGGCGCTTCTTCTCCTGAAGGGTTATGTGTCCATTGAACACGTGCCAGTCATGCCAGGGGCGAACACGCAGGAATCGAATCTGCGCGTAAGCATCGGCAAGCCCATTGATGATGGGAGTACTAGTGAAATAGACTCAGGAAAGTTGGAAATGAGAGCGAGAGGACCACAAACCCTGTAAGGCACCAACGATAGGTGGCCTCCAGTTTCGTGACTGCACGGGATACTCCTGCACACGGTGAGTCAGTGATGACAATCAAGGGGGGAAGAAAGATATTCACGAGTTCTCTTATTGCGCACGTTCTGCGCTTCGTCCAAGACAACTCGATACCTAACGGGTCGGTGAGCCTATATCAGGATATATGAACTCAAAGTTGCTACCACTAAGAGGAAACAAACATTAGTTACAAATTCCAATACAGCAAGAGAGAACGCACTTCAAACTCAAGTAGAGGGCCCACTGTAGCATCCATTGCCTCAGTTCGGAATTGTCAGTTAGTGAATCATGACTGCTTACAAGTCTTACGGCCGCGAGCCTTCAGTTTCGGCTTGATATCCTCATCAGAATCATCGACGATGAAACCATCAGTGGGGCGTTTCTTCTTCCTCCTACGTTTCTCTCTCTCTTCTGCTTCCTCATCAGGCCATTCGTAGGAGAGGGTCTGCACGGAGGAAATGGAGGAATAATCAGGATCCACTTCGTAGGACTTATTGGAACGTGCTTGCCTGATACGTGGTCAGGACAATATCATATTTGTGCAGATCTTCCAAACGTTTTGCCCTCGTATTTCCTGTCTGTGAGTTTAGTCACGACGACTACCAAAATGGAAGAAATACCGGACCGTGATGTAGCAGGCATTTATAGCCGAGGTTGGTCTTCAGCTCTATTTCCTGCTGCCACTGATCCAATAGAGCCAGCGGGCTAACAATCAATGTTGTCTTCCTCAGGGGATCCTTGGATGGATTGGAGACGATAGTGGCAATCCTACACGGATAATTAGCTACAGGACCAAACACTCAAGAGGACAGCTCACATTTGAACGGTCTAAGTAAGAACGTAAACGACTAGTCAGGGTAGTCCTAGTGCAAGTAAACCGCGTGCATACCTTTCCAAGACCCATTTCGTCCGCAAGACAGCCACCCTTTAGAGGACCGCGCTCCTTTTCCAACATCCAAGCCACACCGATAGCCTGGTGCGGCATAAGAGCAATCTCCATCCCAGGCAAAGGTTGAAACATATCCGCTAAACCGAGTTTCTGGAGTGCCCGATCGACGCTGGCGTTGCCGTCAAACTGTTCAGCGTTGCCGGCAGCAATCAGGAATCGATCAATGCTAAGATTCAAATTACGGTCAACACGCATATATTGAGGAATTAAGGTATACGAACTCATCAGCCTTCGCAACAGGGCCAGCGAAATGGTCCTTGCCGCGTCCGTAGAAGTCACCGTCGTTATCGAAGCGTTCATCATCCGGGTTGTAGTTAGTAAATCCAGGTACACCTGCAGTCAGCTTCTGGAAATTGAACTCAACGTTATCGTTAGGGTTTAGATCAATTTCGGTCTTCAAGGCAGGAGCCTCAAGCTTGACGTTAGAGCCAGAGGCGACGGCGTTCGAATGAGGGATGATGTTGACATGAACATTATTCGCAGCCGTCACAATCCCATGGCTATACGCGGGATTATAAAAAGCGGTTGGGGGTGGAAGCGCAACAACACTGCTCGAGCCGACCGAGGGCTTTACAGGACTCCCGAGAAGTCGCACACCGCCTGAGCCGGTACGCGAAACGGGTTTGATCGAGGGAAGAGATGAATTATACTTGTCCTTGAGCGCCTTAAGCTCCGCTAGCTCATTACGAAGCTTGCCAATACGAGTGAAGTCCGCTTTTGACTTGTTCGGCTTGCTCTCCGCCTTATTGAGCTTAGCTTCGACGTTCATGATGTGGGATTGGACTTCGCTGAGTTTCTCCCGGGTGTCGTCAGCGCTATTCTCAGCGACTTGTGCTGGGTGATGATGGGCGGCGGGAAATGTGAATGAATCGTCCCGATTGAGAGCCGCCAAGGGAGTTTTGGGTGCTTCTTCCTTGTACACTCTGTCGTTTGGTGTGCCGAATCCCGCGCCTGGTTCGGACTTCACTCTCTTCCTATCGGAGGCGTCAAATCCAGCAAACTCTAGTGGCTCCGGCTTGACATGACTATGGAAACCCGCGCTCGACAGTACAGGCTCTACTGGCTCCGGCTTCAACATATTATTTATGCTTGATGGTGTATAGGGTAAGTGGCCAGCCGTGGATGATTGGCCAAACGGCGCTGCGTATGCTAAGCCGAAGGGTTGACTCCATGCATGGGCAGCTGGTCGTAGTAGAGTGGCAGGCTGAGAATCCTGCGTTAGAGTCTAGTAGGTGAGACATCGAAAGAGCACTTACTGCAGTCATGTGCATGTGACTTAGAGACTGTCCCTCGCCCCGCGAGACGCGAGCATTTCTTGATTTCTCGTGATTTTCGTTGCCCGAGATGTGTGCCTGAAGAAAACTCAGGTTATTGTGAAGATGAGGGAAATAGAGACACATTTCATACTCTATAAGCGGACAGAGAGCCTATCCCGACATCGCTGCCACCATTAGGGGCGTCTATGCATGCAATCAATGGGATCTTCGCGCCTAGGCAACCGTCTTCGAGGCAAGTTACGACTCCGTCTACACAACAAAGCATAAGATTCGTAGCATTCACTACACTTTAAAACACGTACATCCAGTGCCGATCTGCGGTTCTATGATAAACTAATTAGAAGGGCGCCGTCCAGGCAACATCAGTGAAGGCGTTCAAACGCGTATAATTCCGGGAAAAACATACATTTACGTCGTAGGCATACAACGCAATGTGTTTGTCTAGTTCCACGACCAGTTGATTCAAAGTATGAGGATTCTGAATATTGCGAAGACGCGAAGCATATTATTAGGCGCTAATTCGACACGTTGTGCGAGTCAATCAGAAAATGATAATCCGTTACTTACAGAGACCGACGTCGGGTAATCCAACTGCTGTTTTGCCAGGTTCACAAGGTAATCTCGAGAGGAAGGCCTGCGCGACATGGCGCAGGACAGATGGGAGTGGGGGTAAAAGATGGTTGGAAAACCGTGACGGCGCTCGGCCCTCTTTAATGGGCGCGTCGTGTTATTTGGCTTTGTTTGCGTGGCGGGCCACCACTCAATTAGGGGTACCGATTTCTCGAATTTCGCCGGATGTTCGCACAAATTTGGAGGACTTCATTCTATGGATTCCGCTGATTGGTCCTTAGCACCCACTGATGGACAAACATGCAGCAGAAACATGGGTTTATTCATTGCAAAGAGAGAAAAGTGAAGCTCAAAGTTTCATATAGAAGACAGATGGTATACATGCGTAGACAAGGCTATCCTGGAAGAAAAATGGAAAGGGTCCACGAACCCTTGATGGAAAAGAGCACGTCAAGGGACTGTGAACGCGCTGGAAACGAGGTTACCTGCAGGCCTAAGCTGTGCTTATGCACAACTATTGGCCTTTTAGGCAGATAGGCCACTCGTTTAGCGGATGTAGTTCGAACCAGTGGCGCCGTAGTTGACCGGAGCTTGAGCAGGAGGCACGGTTCCAGGCTGAGAGTACAGAGGCTCGTAGGTGCCATTTCCAATGTCTGAGGCGAGGCCATATGTGATTCAGTATCACTGCTGGCATCAGAAAAGAGCTGTGGTACACACAGTGATAGCCTCCTCGTCCATAACGCTCCTCCGCCTGCATCTTCTTGTATATGAGCCAAAATGCGTGCTGTATCACGAGTCAGCACTGCATAGAACTGCCATTGCAAATTAACGTACTATATGCCCTGGAAGGTAACCCAAACTATAGCAAACTTCTGTCAGCTTGTCAATGCTCCGTTCAGATCGCTGGAAACGCACATTGTCAAACAAATGTTGATGAGTAGATCGCAACTACAGCCCGTGACAAATGCAGCTGCTGCTGGCGGAAAGATAATAGCGACCTACAGCAAATGAGTTCTCTGTATCTCAGTAACAGAGCGATCCTACTCACTATGATCAGGCATACGTCTGAAGCGCGAACCATTGTGACTTGCTACGTCGGTGGGATATATGAAGGGGATAGGTATAGGATGCGTAGCCGCGTGAATGGGAGAGCGTGAAGATGAAAACGAGCAAGCGCGAGAAGGTACCGGTTCTTGAGGAAATGGGAACGTGGAAGTGGGGACTGCGGCGCGACCCCGTGGCTGCTGACGTCTGCGGAGCGCTAAGCCATGTGCGGCGGCTACGATCATTGCCAGTACTAC
This sequence comes from Phlebia brevispora, assembly GCA_027627325.1. Classification (NCBI taxonomy): domain Eukaryota; kingdom Fungi; phylum Basidiomycota; class Agaricomycetes; order Polyporales; family Meruliaceae; genus Phlebicolorata; species Phlebicolorata brevispora. The sequence continues at coordinate 10,645 of JANHOG010000042.1, forward strand.
GGCAGTATTAGGCACCGTCAGTAGGACAGCACTGGCACATCAGACCGCAGTATACATGAGAGCTGTATAATAAGTATAACCATACAGTAAACGGTCAAAACTGAACGGCTTCCCATCCTGGGTCTGAGGCTTTGTTAGTGACGGACAGACTCCGAGTCAAATTCACAGTACCTGAGCTCCACATCATCGTATTCCCAATCGAGAATTGGGCCGCATCGCTGGACACCACCCAAGTCATTCAGAAGGTGTTAATCTGAGAAGTGCGAGACGTCATCATCTTCAAGGATACGATACAGTTACATTCTATTATGCAGGCTAGTGTTAGGGACCATGCTTACTGGCTGCTGAGACATGTTTTACCCCCCAGGAGTCAGAATATAATATTCGGACAAACAATATCGTAAAATCAAGTGAAAGGAATGCATATGCCCGTTAATAAAGCTTGAATCAGCGGAAGCCGAGGAAAACTCCCAGGGCAACATATAACACGAGTACGGAACGGAAGATGCAAGCGGCCACATTATAGGTGCTTTTTTGTACCAATACCAAGGTAGAAGAAAAGGTGCATCAAGTACCGAGGGGGCGAACAAGATAAGTATCGAAATACAGACATGTCTGGGTAAAGACAAATGCGGGATCGTGAATGACTCGTCATTAGGGATATGAGACTGGGGATATATGGAGGGATGCTATGGAAACACTTGGCGGGGACGTCAACATCATAATAACAAAGCACGGATGAAAGAAAAGGACACTGAGCTGGCTCAGCAGGAGCTGCTATGTAACGCAGCGTTACGACATATAGAAGGGAGACGCACGAAAAGCGGTATGCGGTATGAACGTCTCTGATTTCTTGCGGACTCGAGTCCACTTGAATGCGCGACGGAATCAACCTTGCTTGCGTTCAGGGGTCCACGAGCGATTAGCATCTTTTCCCAGCACGAATTCAACCTCGGATTCATCACTCTCCACTTCCTCGGATTCTTCGTTGTCGTCAGATTCTTCTTGCTGCTGCGCTTCCGCAACAGCCTCGGAAGATGTCATATGGGAGAGCGGATCGACTTGGCTACCTTGGGCATTCAATCCGTTACCCTGGCCGGAATTTTCTCGCGAAAGAGCCTGGCCCTCCGCAGATACGTTGAATGGCACCCCTACACGGTGACTGGGGATATACCCACCATTATGACCTGCATACTCGGCGGGATACTCGCCCTGTGGCGGGTAGTACCCATAATACGGCGCTGATGGCACATATGTATTGCTGGCATTTGGCACCCCAGCGTGGACAACCTCGGGGTTCTGGCTCTGATGAACAGTGCCGTTAGCATGCTCAGCGGTGGTAGGAGGTATCTCGCCGCCGGCACTAGATGCAGAAGCTTGATCATGCAGGCTAACACCGGCCACTGGTTCGACACCACTTGCTGGTGCGTCTGGAAGCACGTATTGCTCCCAACGATGTATCCGAACCCAGTCACCCTTCACCTCGACCAACGAGGACAGTGTCAAAATATCTTTGACCAGTTGATGATCATAGGTTAGGGTGCGAACGCGAGGGAAGGATGCGAGAATATGGATAGCGATCCAACCACGCTTATCCATCTACAGATAAGATGAATAGCTAGTCAGCGCACGTTCAACGAACACAATTCGTGAGCTCACCTTTTGACGCAAGAAGAGGTCATGGGCTAAGTTATCGGCACCAAGGTAATATTCCAACTGCCCGAGTAGATGGTATCTCGTCCAGTCCAGAGGGAACGTGACTTTGGTGACAGGCGCTGGTATCGGTGCTCCAGTGTAGGCAGCAGGCGGAATCGGGAGGGGCGGGAAGAAAGGGTAAGGAGTGTAAGATTCGTAACCTGGCGACATATACGCGACTGTAGGCGACTGCATGCCTGCAAAGTACGCTGCCTCGTCATCAAACTCTGCAGGCACTTGAGGTTTACGATGTGTTGGGCTGCCGGGGTATTGTCCTCGTGGGCCACCACGACCAGAGAATCCACGATAACCACGACCGCGTCCCCTCCCGCGTCCGCCGTATCCTTTGTCGTATCCGCGATCATAGCCGTTCATACCGTTGTACGACCCTCGCCTTGGCCGTCCACTCGGCGGTGCCGGTGGCAAAACAGGTACCGGAACAGGCACAGGCGCAGGTGGCGGCGGAGGTACAGGCATGGCTGGTACATGATCTTCTGCTGGCCTCCCTCCGGAGTTCGTGGTCACCAGACCGCCCTTGCGACCAAAGCCGTATCCATAATCTTTGACAGTAAATGGATCGCTGTTCGGATGATCCCGGACGTCAGAATGAGTAACACGTTCAGCAGACGATGCTGAACCAGTCGGACCACCAGCAGGAGCATTGTCAGGCTGAACGGACTGAGCAGCCATCGCCGTTCCGACAGCAGAGGAAGGACCAATGCGGTCGTTCGTAGATGCATAAATAAACTTCTCTCCCGCATCCTCGGGAAGTCGTGCCGTACCGAACTCCCATTTACGATCTTGAGCTGCTGCATCAGTTGCCTCCACTGTCACGGCGCTTTTCTGGTCGCCAGCGCTTGCGCCCTCACCTGCAAATGATGTAAGCTACCATCTCATTTGAAGAGTTTGAAGAGTTTTGAAGTACTTACCGCCAGATGGTCGCACTTCTGTTTCTGAAGAATCGACTTCAGATTTCGCGCCGGTCGTAATCCTGCTAAACGAGCTTTCGATGCCCAACTCGCTAGGTTCTGACACACCAGCGTTCGATGATGCTCCCTCAGCCTGCGGTTTCGTCTCCGGCGCGGTGTCAAGTGCGGCAACACCAGGTGCAGGACTCGCAGGCGTCGAGCCGCCAACCATGATACTACCAAAACTTAGTACTCGGGTTCGTCCCTTCTCGCTCGCTTTTCGTGAATGCGACGACTGAGAAGATGTCTCAGTGTTGTTGGAAGGTAATGAAGCTTCTCCAGAAGAGTGAGATGCATATGTCTGGCCTGGTCCAGATATAGAAGACGGACCCGCGGCACCTTGACGCCTGGCGTCAATTGGTGCAGATGCTGAGGCCGCGGTATGAGGTGGTATGGAATAGGGTATATTCGCATCAGGGTTCGTACCCGGTGGTGCCCAATACGGTGGGTATGCCTGGCCACCATATGAATAATGATACGGAGGGTAAGGGGGATACGGCGCATTCCCTGCATAGGGAGGGACAGGTCCGGGGGGAGTAGAGTAGCCAGGAAGAGCGGGATATGGTGTTGCACTGGGTGAGTTTGCGGAGTGACTTGATGGATATGAAGCCATTGGAGGTGGAGGAAGAGGATAGTAAGGAGAACCGCGACCATCTCCGTAAGGCAGCCTTGGAGACCCTCCTCGCATCTGTGCTGGGTACATACCAGCTACAGGAACAGGAGGCAGTGGTAGGTTTATATTTGTACTAGTACTGACTTGTAAATAGGGGCGGCCATGGGATTGCGGTGATGCCGCTCTCGAGGACCGCACGCTACGGTCAACAGCGCTCGGGAGAGCAGAGTCTACAGGTCCAACGTCCTCCTCAGGTAATCGTTTCCCACGAGCAGCATGTTTTGGGCTTGACTGCACGCTGCCTGTCCTGCTCTGCGTCTGTGACTGAGGCACGGAAGGCGCCCGTGATGTGGATGTTCGATCTCGAACCGCCGATTGTGCGCGACTGTGTCCCTTGGAATGTACTCCACCGGCTACCGAAGGAGCGGCGGACACAGCGGCAGAGGCAGACGTTGAAGTAGATGCTGAAGGATAAGTAGCACCAGCCCCACGCCCTTCTGTACGATGCTGAGACCGCGATCTGCCATGTCCACCACTTCGTCGCGATTGTTGACTACGCTGCGCATCGACTGCGGCTTGCAGCTCCTCCGGAGGAATAGGGACCCACTTTGGCTTTTCACCTATAAGATCGCACATCAGAGGTCAAAGACGTAATTATTATATGGCCTGAAAAACAAAACCAAGATTGAATTTCTACAATCCTGGGAGGGAATGGAATGCAGCTGACAACACAACACAGGCAAGTGAGAAGGAAAACGATTTTGCTTACTTTTGCGCGGAGCAACATGTTCACCTTCCGTCTCTTGCCCTTCGCTCTTTGGTTCCTCCGCCTCTCGTTCAGCGCCACTCCTACTGCGCGAAGAGCTGGCTGTGGCAAGTGCTCCTTTCCCAACCTCAGGCCAAGCACTTGCATCGTCCAGATGGGGGAGGGCCGGCGGTGTCCCTTGTGTGAGGTGAGGGCGTGCAGACCATGCATCTTCTCCTTTACTCGGCCTACTCGAGTTACTCGGAGGTGCGGTCGAAGCAACAGCAGAAGACAATGACGACTCGTCCGCCCGGTTCACATCTGTGTGCTGCCCGTTAGGTACGCCCGAGGGCGTAGGCGATGGCTGCGGAATATCAGGATTTTCGACCAAGCTTGAAGACTCGGTTGGACGATCGCTGTCCATTGGTTTCTGCGGTGATGGAGCCGTAGGGCGAGACTGCTGAGATTGGGCCATCGCCTGGGCCTGCTGGGCCATGCGCTCTTTGCGTGCATTCCACACGTTAAAGACCGGCGGATTTGATATTTTGACTACAGATGGTGACGAGGAGCCTATACTGGAATCAACAGAAGGAGGATGTGAATCTCCATTAGTACCCTTTGAAGCCGGTTCAGTTTCAGGAGGCGGAGGCGAGGTCATGAGAGGCGTAGGATCGGTCAGCGGTTTGGATGCAGCATGGGAATTGAGACTCATGGCGAGAGCGTGACCAGCTGAGGGGGCTTGTGCGCTAGAAGCGAGTGGTACAGTCGCGATTTGTAGCTGTCTTCGCTGAGCTATGGATGCATTGGCGTTACGAATGCCTTGTGCCTTTCTGGCACTGTCAGCATAGGAGAGAGGTTGCTTTTGCGCACTGGAAGACGGAGCTGACACCATATGTTATGGCGGTCAATTGTGGGTTATGCTTAAACAACCACGGCGTATAACACGTTGAAGATGCGCTGGACGAAAACGAGGTGATGGAGGACGTTTAAGGGGACCGATCGATTTGACACAGCCAGAGGAGATCTGCAGAGAAAAGAGCAACCAGGGAAATAGAGGATGAGGTAAAAGAAAGAGCTGGCTCAAGACTGCGAGGTCTGTCCTTCTTATACTCGACGACGAGAGGCGAGAGGTGGCAGCGAGGACGAGAGCAGCGATGGCAAAGCAACTTGGCCTTCCAAGGTAACTTTGAATTCTCAAGCGAAATGACGCTGAAAACTCATTAGACGCTAATCTCGGCCTTTGCCGCCCGTCCGGGGATTTTGCCGGCCGGCTCAAGCGTCTGTCCTCCGGCCATACGGCTTGCGCGTCCTGTCACAGCCACCTGAATGTGACAAGTCACATTTGACGTGAGCCGACGCGTCCGGGATAGCATCCCGGGAGATGCCAGCAGTACCATATAGAAGGCAAATTGAAAGAAGCTGCTGAAAGCGAGGTAACTGGCCCACTAAATTTTCTATACCAGGGGCATGAGGACGCCAACTAGCGGCAGCAATCAGTATCTTGAATGCAATAACACTTGAACCGAATATCAATGGCAATGTACACCGATCTGCGAGGATGGCATTATGGTATTCGCCACATGGCAATACCACTCCTCTCTTTGTCGACCTTGTCCTTCACCTCTTTGCTCTCCCCGCTTCTGATCGCGCTAGCAACAAGCATCGTGACCACTTGCTTGAGTGCAGCCTTCATCCCTGCCACATCCACTTCTGAAGGCTGCGAGTTTGGTTTCGCCGCTTCTTTCCCATCCGTCTGATTGGGCAAAGTGACTCTGCTCCAGTCCACACAAAGATCTAGGTATTCGCAGAATACGTTCACTATGCCCCCGAACTTGCCCTCTTCCAAAGATTCACCCTTTTCTGGGTGGGGCAGTGTAACTTTCCAGAGCTCCTCCAGTGTCAAAGTATCCCAGGCGACGAGGGGCGAGCCCAATTTTACGGGTACTACGATTGCCGGGCAGCCGTTCAGTAACTGATAGTACATCACGCTCTCCGAAGGACGTGCGCTCGTGGTCCAGATGCCTGCCCTGTGTGGCTTCAGGCCGACCGCGAGGATGACCATTCGCCGAGGTGTAGGAGGCGGTGGCAACGGCGTCAAGGCGGGTTCGGGGAGATGGTGAACGTGAGCGGGAGAATAAGTTCGACAAATGCGGCAGTTCAGGGAGAGAAAGCGATAAATGCGATGAAGATGACGACGACGACGCCGGCTCTGACGGCGGAGCTGGTGGTGCCGCAGCCATGATTACGGAGAAAGCGGATTCGGCCAGGAGCGTCTCGCCTAGGCGATAGTCACCTAAAGATTGGTCAAACCTCGGCCAGTCGGATGCATAGCATCCGATGTAGGCTCTGACATACCTGGTACGAACGGTCCATGGCAGAACACTACATCTGGGTTCATCGTTCGAGGTATGACGGGTCTCCGACCACTTGCGAACAGATACGGAGAAAACCAGCCTTTCTCCGTGGAGAAGTAATCCATTACGTTGGAGAAGAGTGAATTGTCCCTGAGAAGCTGTAATCGGTCATCGGCTCAGAGTCGAGGCAGTGAAATACCCACTTGTGTAAACTACTTCGGTAAAATCCCAATGAGGCATCGGTCAACGTTTGTTTGTACGGCAACGTGATCAATAACTCTTTGATGCCAGTGGTCTCGAATGTCGCTGAATGAATGGGAATTACAGCTTTCAAGGCCTTGTCCAGGACCAGATCGTTCGCAATCTTGGTCGTTGCTTCAAAGCCGGCGTGTATTCCCATTTCAACGAGAATCGTATCACCCAGGGTCGACACGATCGCGTCAGAAATGGGCCCCATCACCGGTGCAGCCACCGCAGCGACTCCACCCTGAAATCGCCGACACGTAAGCCAGGAACATTGTGGCACAGTAAAAGAATACCGCACGGTAGCAGCAATGATGGTGTGCACAGCCAAATCTCTAAACCTGATGCATGGCAGTAAAAGAGGAGACGAGTCGCCCCACTGCCGCGTCCTTCAATGATGAGACAGCTCTGATGCAGATACCTAATCACTCACGGGAGATAAACAAACAACATTTGTGCCGGAAGCTTTCAGAGTCTCCCATGAAGATATCACGATGCGGCCGGTCATAGACTACATGGGGAAGATGGGGATATCGGCATGATGCTACTCGATCTGAGAAACAGGATATGCATGATAGACGCACCCCTACTAATTTGCGCACAATCCATGGCGCGGCTTTCTCTTCCTCGGCCTCTGGGACTGAAGCAGGGTCGACGGGACCCAACGCGGATACAGCCTCACTCATGACAGTAGGGTGGTATGGTGAGAAGTAGAAGTCGGCGGGAAAACCTCGAGACATCGATCATTTTCTGCGGTAACCAATATTTAGATCATCGATATCGCGATATCGATGGTAGACGACCCGTAGACAGCGCAAGGACGTTATCATGAAGCTTGAAGAGCAGTGATAACGGTAATTGCTTGTCTTGTTCGCGCTGATGGGCTGTAGTCCCTGCACTGTCTTCACTGATACGCGCAGCTTAGGGAATGAGCTTCAGTCATGAAAGTGGATGTACAAGAGCATAACATTGCAAAGCATCGACAACAACAGATACCAAAGGGCGCGTTGAGGCCCATATCTAACACCAACGAGTTCACAGCAAGATGGAAACTCGTCCACCACTCACCCGGACCTGACCAGGCTCACAGGAAACGTTGAGATCCTGTTTTCTGTCTGAAGGGGATGTTAAGATCCCGTCCATGTGTCAAGCGCGGAGGCGTGTTGAGGCCGCCTGTTTGCTACATACGCCACTCTCCCCATCGTCTCCTCGCGCTTAATAGCGGTAGTGCGCGGGCTTGTATGGGCCGTTGACAGGAATGTCAAGGTATGCAGATTGCTCGGCAGTGAGCGTCGTGAGCTTCACGTTGAGCTGCTGGAGGTGAGCACGGGCGACCTCTTCATCAAGCTCCTTTGGCAGCATGTGCACGCCAACCTGCCATTGACCAGGGTTAGTCCAGAGGGCAATCTGAGCGAGTACCTGGTTGGCGAAAGAGCAAGACATGACGAAAGATGGGTGGCCGGTAGCACATCTATTGACAAGTATCAGATCGTAACACTTCTACAAAGAGTAGCATTCACGCACCCCAAGTTGACGAGACGTCCCTCCGCAAGAAGGATGAGGTGGCGGCCACTGGCCATGGTGTAGCGGTCAACCTGAGGCTTGATGTTGACGACAGACTTGGCGTTCTTCTTAAGCCAGGCGACATCAATCTCAACGTCGAAGTGACCAATACTACACAACTTCGTGAGAGGACTGCAGCGCACACGTCGATAGATACTCACTTGGAAACAATGGCATCCTCGGGCATCACCTCGAAATGCTTGGCAGTAATAATATCTTTGTTACCAGTAGTGGTGACGAAAATGTTACCCCTTGGCGCAGCGTCCTCCATAGTCGTGACTTCATAGCCCGCCATGGCAGCCTGAAGTGCGTTGATAGGGTCGATCTCGGTGATTAAAACACGGGCACCGTATGCCCTGAGCGACTCAGCGCACTGATCATATTTAGTCAGTTTCCAGATGAAACTTGAATGATTTGCAACCATCCACATACCCCTTTACCGACATCGCCGAACCCAGCGACGACCGCAACCTTCCCAGCAAGCATGACATCTGTGGCACGCTTGATTCCGTCAACCAAGGACTCGCGGCATCCGTAGTAGTTGTCGAACTTCGACTTGGTGACGGAGTCGTTGACGTTAATGGCAGGGACCTTCAACTTGCCTTCACGGAACATCCTGTAGAGGTGATGTACACCAGTTGTTGTTTCCTCCGACAAGCCACGGATATCTATTGTTGTATGAGATCTAAGGTACTAATAGAAAATAGCGAATGCTTACCCTTCAAGTAATGAGCATACTTCTCATGAACGAGGGAGGTCAAATCACCGCCATCATCAAGAATCATGTTCAAAGGCTGTCCACCCGGGAAAGCAGTCAAAGTCTGCTCAATGCACCAAGTGTATTCCTCTTCAGTCTCCCCCTTCCATGCGAACACGGGAACGCCAGTAGCCGCAATACTAAGTAATAAAATACGCTGAGTCTACCGCTTTCTGAGAGATGCCGAAAAGTACTCACGCAGCAGCAGCGTGATCCTGGGTGGAGAAGATGTTCTGCACAGAGCGTGAGAATATATCAACCCAATTACGGACTGTGAAACTCACGCAGGAGGACCAGGTAACCTCAGCACCGAGAGCAACTAATGTCTCGATGAGGACAGCAGTCTGAATCGTCCTAGAAGCGCTGTCAGTTATATCGCGAATGAGCAGAGGGTGCAACTTACATGTGCAGGCAACCAGCGATACGAGCACCCTTCAGAGGCTTGGTAGCGCCGTGCTGTAGATCGCAATCAGCATGATAAGACGTGGCCTGCATAACAATACAAACACACTTTTTGCCTCATGTACATGAGACCTGGCATCTCATGCTGCGTAGACCGACTTTCAGCTCGCTATTGGACTCTTAAGATATGAACCATGTCACCTCAGCAATCTCGATTTCCTTGCGGCCGAAAGCAGCAAGAGAGATATCTATTGATGTGGATTTTCACATCAACATCAGGCGTACTTGGGTACGTTCAAATTGAACACTCACCAGCGACCTTGAAGACCATTCTGGAGTAGATACGAACAAGTACTGAGGAAGATGGTGGGGATGAGGAAGGGGGGGTTGGTTGAAGCGCAGAAAATCGTGCGGCTTTTCAGTGATTCCTGGTCCCACGTGCGATCGCCGCCAGATTAGTCTCACGCCAGAAGGTGCAGCTGGCGCTCGCCATGCCTTCAGCTTCGGACACCAACACCAAGACCTCGAATAAATGTCGCATAGCTGAGATCTTGCAGTATACTTGCGAGCCAGAGCGAAGTGCCGATGGTAGGCCTCAGTATCATTGCTGGCCTATTCCACGCATTTTCAGGATGTAAGCTTCGTTCCTACATGCACTTTGATTGGGTCATGAATGATGCCTGTAGATGTCCGGAACGACCTGCTGTCGAGATCACTCGGTTCGTGAACGTCGATGTTAATTCGGGAGAGGTAATGCTTCCCCCAGAGGCCAGGTAAGTGAAAAACCACACACAAAGATCCCCTTACTGAGGTGTGAGCAGTCAGGTGCTTCCGAAGGCTAAGCCCTGGCGAGATGTCAAGACGTATGTGTCCGGTACCATGAAGGACGACTGAACGGAGACAGGAGCAATCCTGGGGACTATAGTGGTACTCATGAGAGGCGTAGCATGTTCTTGGAGGTACGCTTTAGCGTAATGTAGCGTTATCCGTCCACCGAAGCAGACAGTTATATAGGTGAGCTTGATAGTCCTTTTCGTCCTACTTTAACGCAAGAGACTCGGATCGCTCACGGTCGACTTCATTCGACTGCCAGACGCAGAACAATCATGCATGTTTATCTTCTGCGTCGTATAGAGGGTTGTCGGCATACTAATGCTTACATGGTGTTGTTTTGCCCCTCATTGTACGTTGTTTCGGAGGTAGTCCCGCAATTGCGGTCAGGTGCAATGTTCGGCCGCCATTCCAACCATGACTGTATGTCACGTATCTATGCAGCCTGGCGGGTGGTACCTTTGGCCGGCATCCACTCGATTCGCAGGACGTCCAAAACCGGCGAATGCATCCTCGTTCTGGTAAGAACTGCGTTACGGCCGCGGGTGCTGTTAGTTGTGTACGGTGCCTGCTGCCGTATTGAGACTACCTCCTTCGCGACATGATTTTCGTGAGTTCCTGTGCTATGTGTGCACAGCGTTTTCATCCTGTTATCATCAATTTTTTTCGTTCACAGCCAGCGGAATCTTCATTGACATCGCGTTGTCAGACAAACAAAGCAACAAGAAGTTCTAGAGCCTAGGCTGCAATACGGATCGCTGCGTTCGCGAGGCTGTCAGTCTCAACCTTAAGGATCATTCTGCATCGCATGACATACACAGCAGTCGTTGAACTTTCACATGGAGATTACAGATTACTTATGAAGTCGATCAAACCGTTGTTGACTTTGAGGTCTCACCGCAGGGATCGTAGGCGCCATCACATCAAACAATACAACGCTCGCTTGACCGGGATTCGATGAGAGCGGCTCCATTGGGTCCGCCAGGCGCAGGGACTTGAAGCCTTGCGGAAACCGCACGCCCAGTCGGGCAGCAACAGCGGTGGTCAATCTCCTGGATTTCACGAACTGAGCGTTCTGCGGCTTTTCCGCAACTTTTCTATACCATAAGTTCGCGGAAGTGACACGAGGCATGAAGACAGTGGAGACAGGGTGCTTCTGAGGTATCATACGGACCGTCCTGATTGTTTGACTGTTACTTTGACGCAGTAGTAGAGATGCGAGCTTGCGCGCTGTGTAGTTTTCTTCGTGCAGGTCAATGTTGGCACCTCTTGATCAGCAGGTGTCCCTGATCAAGCGCTTCTTCTCGACCGCGTCTTGCTGAAACGGTTGTTGATCACCAACTTGCAGCCTCATCGCCACTCACGACGGTAAGTGCTGGCCCCGAGCACTACAACTCACCTCGAGGCGGCAAATGCAAGTCGTACTCCCTGCACGTGAATCAAACTGGCTATCGGCCCTTTAGTGTCGAGTGATCGTCATTAGTCTGCCGATGCCACGATCATCAATGGGAACCGCCACTGGGCTGTCCGAGGAGGAACCGGCAGGCCCCGTCATCGCGAAGCCTTTGCCCGTGTACTCGGTGAGTGACATTCCAGAGGGGACACAGTGGCATTCACATCGTGATGTCTCAAGGGCCGCATTATCATCAAGGCCAGTATCCCACGGTTTACTCAGCTGCCAGCGCGGAGTCTTGACTTACGGCACCGGGGCTTTTCGCAGTCGAGCGCATCAGAAGTATCTGAACAATTGATGTACGGGCGAGGGACTCAACGTAGTCCGTCTCAAGATTGGGGAAAGTATTTGTGGGACCTTTCAAGCCCCGCGAAATCGCACTCGGTAAGGCATGTCGCCTAGTAGATTGATCCTGTGCTTATATCTACGCTATCGAATCAGGGGATCCTATGATTTGTGCTCCTTCGCGACGCAAACATCAACATATTCGTTGCTCCCCACCTATCGTCCAGGCAGCCAACACACCACTCCCAGTCGCGCCTTGCACACAACGTATGGTCTGTACTGCACCGCCTACTGATATGGGCGACTCCCATCCCTTTAATTACGAGCCCTGCGCCCCCCTCAACCCTACTGTCAAGGTCGAGCCGGTTTCCTTCGACTTATCCCACAGACTGCTCCGTTCTCCTGTTCCCTCCTCTAGCCGATCCTCTTCTAGTGCAAGATACTCTGCACCTTCCCCGCGTTGCAAGCGCAAGCCTTCATATCCCTCACGTGGCGAACTATCTGTCATGACGCACCCGTACGGATCTTGGTCCTCCTCAGGACTTAAGAACGACCAGGCGCCACAAAGAGGATATTCCAGTGCAATGCATCACACAGGATCGGGCAGAAGGAGTGGAAGCGGAGACCAGTCTTATTCTTACTCAGACTACTCGCAGGTGCGCACGATTCACGTCTCGTAATATGCTGCTTGCTGACCGTCTTCATAGCGTGAGCAGTATCCCAGCGAGGATGCTAGACATACTCCTGCGAATGCAATGATCGCTACATCGAGTCTTTCTGGTGCCGTGGGCGACCTTAGCATGTCATCTCACTCTCCTTCAGCTGCTTCACCATCAGGGATGGCTTGGACTCCATCACCTACCTCTGGTTTTCCACGAGGTTACCTTGTCGTTCCTGATGATAGCAATACCAGTCATTACCTCTCAACACCTGACACACCGCTTCACACTGAAAGCCCCCAGAGTGCTTACATACCTTATCCACCTTATAACTCGCCATACTCTATTTCCGAATCTAGTACACAGCACCCCTCAGGTCTTCCATCTCCTCCAGGCTATGCAGACCATTTCGTACCTTCCTTAAACCGTACGCCTTTCCCTCACTCCATCCCCCTCTCCGAGTCGCCACTTAGCATGCAACCGGGGATGTCTCCTCCTCCGACCGTTGATACGAGCATTCCGAACATCAGGCGTTCCAGTCAAGAGCGACTAGAAGAGGAGATAAAGTTCCTTAAGGAGCGGATACGCCAACTCGAGCTAATCAATCACAGTGCGACAGAACGTACGAAGCAGCTTGAGCTTGTCGTCGCTCGGGGCGGATATGGGAACGTTCACGCCTCGACTTCGGCAACTGGAGGCCTTCCCTCTCCTATGGCGTCTCCCGCTACTTCGACCTCCTTTGAGGAAGGTTGGCGTGCTCGCACAGATGCACGCAAAAAGCTTTTCTGCTCGCTTAATCGGGCGGGAAATGCACTATGCGCGTGGCACGACTCTCGCCGTGAGCGTCGAGCTCATCCTCCACGTATGGCACCCCATGGGCATCTCAATTGTGGGTGTACCTACGAAGAGGCGCTCTTTGAGGAGTCTCTTTCTAGACATGGAGTGGGGAGTTACCATCCCGGAGAGAATGTCCGCATGGATCCTGCCCTCAGGAACCCGCTGCTCAAGCTCCTGCAGCAGCGCTACGGATACCGTGATGGTGACTTCGAAAGGGACCCTGTCACAGGCGAATGGCTTGATAACGAAGGCCCCGCCAAGTGGGAGGGAAAGGCTGCTGCCGGAGCTACCTCCATCAAGAGAAATCGTGGCGATCTTGAGCGCCGCTAAAAGCTGCCGCCTCCGCTGTGAGTTGTCTAGAACTGCCTTCGACCTGTAGAATGCCGTGCTATTTTTTTGTATCATCTAATGTATCCTTCTTTCCCACTACCTGTCATTTCTGCACGCTATTGCTCATCATCTTCATTTGTATGTTACATCGTGTCATATCATCCCGGTGCCTTCGGACTTTATCTTCCACTGTAGCCACTGTAGCATAGTACTTCTAGTTTACGTCCTCTTCGCATGATTTAATGTACACTGTATACACTACCTACTTCGTATTTCTTACAACGACATGTACCCTAAACCTGAACACGTTGGAGCCGCATGTTTTTGGGGGGAGTATTTCCAACACACCGTACGCGGACCACGGCAACAAAAACTTGAGTTCATCAGAAGTGGAAAATAATCCAGGGTCCGTAGACGCGATCATACCCCTTGCGGTGCGAAACACTACATTGATATCCTCGTTATGCCTTGCGCTAACCTCTTTGAGCATCATTCATGCGTCCAAGATTTGTTCGGAAGCCATTTGCCATAAAGCCGAACCAGAAATGGACGCTTGTCTTCACACAAACTCCATAATATGCTCACAGAGCGGCTTCCGTCGTGCTCGTATCTGCCACCACTTTCCACCGCATACAAATCACAAAATGAAGATCTCGTGAATTGCCGACACTGTGAGGAACGTGATCACTCACGCGCTGATACGCTGGGGCAATGTATAGGGAAATGTGTAACGGTCGATCAAAAAATAGCATGCAGCCTAGCTAGAAGGTAAAGGATGCGTCCAAACGTTTGACGTACACATTCTCGCGCTCGGTCCGGGACCAAATACTTTCGCGGCTTCTGTGAGAAGTATATCATGTGGTCAGTCGATGTGGGTCCCTGTCAGCCAACCAGCCAGTCGCTGTACTCCGATAAATAAGTGTTGCTTCTATCTATACGTGCTCGATTGGGAAGGCGACGTAGAACTGAAGGAGTATGTACTCGCCTAGTCTCCCATTCCTGCGGAAGATCAGTTCATTCGCGTGGCGATATATGCCAACGACGCCATGGGTTGGCCGGGGGATGAACGGAGATTTGTCAGGCACTAGGCCAAAAATGAGATATTCACCGGCGGGCTCATCAAGGTCCTCTCGGCATAATGTGAGACTAAAATATGAATGAGGAATCTCCATCAACGGAAAAAGAGAAGTGCAGGCGTACCACGTAAGGCTTGTTCTTACGGGAGGTTATAGACTCTGTGCCTGACGGCCTAAATCTTCGCTGGCAGTGGACTTTGGTCCTGGCAAACTTTACATTCATCCCACGATACATTTAAGGACGATGCGGATTCGCCAATGGTTATGCCGCTCGGTCCACCATAACAACGCAATTACAGAGCGCGACGGCTGCTATCCCGTGAGTCTTCCAATAGCCGTGGACAACTTCATGGTGTCAGTATTCTGGTGATGCTGGTGTGTCTCCACTTTGCACCCCGTGATGGATGACGTGTTGAGTATCTCAAACAGGCGTTATTGGCCTCCATCTCCTGACAAAGCGACGCAGCTAGGCAGTACCTACCGACTCATACGCAGCAACTCGAACGATCATTGAAATGAGCTGTCATAGATGAAAAGGTGGATATTTCAGTGCGCAAGAGTTGATAGAGAGGCGACATACTGATGAACTCCGGCTGCAATGCAAGGCACAGTAATAGCATCGACCTATGCCAGCCAAGTCATTTGTCATGGCGAGCTTGGAATGTCAAGATCAGACTTTTCCCTGAGCTCGAAGGGCAGATCGGAGCATTCATCGGAACGCAAATTGTATCACGCCTGTGGCTTAAACCACGTGCGCCATTGGACAGGCACGCTCGGCATCCTCCGCCTCACGCGTCTACCCCGTCTCTCCGTCCGAATTTTGACAAACCGACGACAACTACTTTCCGCCACAGCACGGTGACAGAGACTCGCATCTCACAAGAAGATACGCGATGCATATTGAAGAAAAACTACGCTTTGCTATAGTGTCGATGGCCGCTATATTTCCGACTAGCCTGTGCATACTTCTTCGCAGCCAGCAACTGGAAAAAATTAAAGATATGAGTACGTCTTTTGTGGCGGAATGAAGGATTTGCTGATCTACATATGACTACTTCGTTCGCCAGATCACGACCTGGCGCTTTTACTGACGACTTCAGGTGGGATTCAAGTCAATCTTTGCTCTGACTGACTAGATCGCCGCATATATGCGTGTAGACTCGTTGCACTCGTATGCGAGAAAGTCCGACTGTTTCCAACTCGCGGCCAGCGCCATAACAGTTAAATGTGACGAACTCGAAATGAATGAGAACGAGCGTATTGCAGGTTTCTATCATACCCTTCCCAATGCGCTCTCCCGTTGGCTCATCTTCCCGACAATACAGCGGCGATATCGATGACCTTGTGCGAACTAGACACGGCCAACCACTCCCCCCCCGTTGGAATGCGCTTCATTTTCTCCCACACCTAATGCAGATTTTACGTTTTCTTCGCAGACAGCTTCCAGATCTTGTGTCGAGTGAGTTCTGATCTTCTGATCGTCGCGGCAGATTCTGACGTGTCTCTACGTTTATCTCCAATTGAGAGCACTTTCGAGGAGCGCGCAATACTGGTCTAGCTACTCGGGCTATTTGAGAGAAGTTGGTGTGTGGCTTCGCGATCGCGAAGGAGTACTTTTGTACCGATATGTTATTATCACAGCCCAGCTTTGCTATGCCTTTGGTCGTTGGAACGACATCGGTGGGTACTGCTTTCGTGATATTGAAGCATCATGCCCTGATGTGCACCACAGACATGGCAAAAGAGATCTACCGAAATACGACGGAACATACTATGTTGATGCTGAAAAATATGAAACAATCAGAGGAGAAGGGTCTCGTAGTTCGTGATGAGATAGCGAGTGTGGCGGAGGTCGGTATTTTCTCACATATCGCTAATCACGCTGCTGATGAGCTGCAGACGTTGCATCACCTGCTAAAGGACATAAAATCCGCCCACTCCGGCTTAGATCACGCGAGTGCTATGCTCCAAAGTGAAGTGGCAAATATACATCTTTCTGTTCGTGCGGTCACCACACGCTGTGTTTCAACTAACATGGTCTACCAGGTGTCAAGCACGGTTGAATACATCCTTGGCATACATCGGAGGGATGAGGAGGAGAGAATGCGACATACTCAGTCACAGGTGAAGTCTCGAACTATACCTTTTCTCATTTGCTCAACGTCAGCAGGCTTCTGTTGCCATCAAAGACATGTTGCAGCAAGTGCGTACTCCTCTATGCGCTTCAGCTGTTACCTGAATTCTCTGCAGCATGTAACATCGCTTGACACTCTTGCGACATCATTTGGAGGCACGCTGGAAATTCAGCTCTTTGAAGTAATATCGCGTATAGAGCCTATGTACGAGACAATCGGCACTCTAAGTGTAAGTGTCATCGTTCACCGTGCTACCCTGACCATTCCTGACCACAAAGCAGGAACATATACTAAGCAAATGGCAATCCTTTGACCGCGACCTCGACCACATGCACCTCGTGAGTTCATTGTTCTCTCACTGTGTGTTGTGCTACAGAAAGCCTAGGCTGTGGCAGAAGCCACCGGAAGCGTGCGGAACGCAGCAGTCCAACTCCAAACATACGTAGATGAGGCGGCACTAGCTCAACAGACGCAACAAGACGCCACACAGTCTGCCATCAAACTAGCAGAACTACTCACCAGAATGGCTAACAACACGAAAACGGAAATGAGCAAGATAAATGAGACGGCCATAGCTATGCGCGAAGATCTGCTCTCTATGACCAGTTTTGCAGGTCCTTATTCTCTGTGGCTTGGTCGATCAAGCTGGCTTCAACAAACAGCTGCATGGCTGGTTGACCTCGGCCTGCGAGGTATGTTTATCCTAAACGTGACTCGTATTGTTTCATGGAGGCGAGCAGCAGAGCCTGCATATTTGGACCCCCTCATCCGAATGCCGGTAAGATGGATAATAGTTAAATCTACTCACATTGCCATCGCCGTTATCCGTGTCATCTGTTCCTCCTTCACGGTACGTCCGTCAGACGTATTATGAACCAACCAGCTCATCTTGTCACGTAAGGGTGTCCTTGTTCTCGCCATATCCTGTAAGCATTGGCTTCCGGCGAATAAATTGGTCCGGAGGTGCGTGAAAGAAATTTGCCTTATCGCACTGAAAGTATGGACAAGTAGCGCAGAGAACCCGCACAAAACCTGCATCCATTCAATCCGCCCACGTATCGGAGACACCCTCGGATGCCAACTAGTCATTTGTCAGCGACCCAGAACTTGTCATCTACACCTCGGTACCGGGTCTCTCGTGTCCCCGAAAGACTGCTACAATCTTCCCAATGACTTGGATTCTCTGACTTCAGACTGGTCTCCAGCGTCTCTCACTAGCGAATTGCCTTTCTCTCACGGAACTTCCGGATAAGCTCTCAGCGGCGCAAAACTAGGACTGCTACCGTAATTGTAACCCTAAGAAGGCTCCAATATGAAACTAGATATCCATGCGTCCATTTATGCAGTAATTCCAGGAGATACGTGGAAATTTCCGGTGAGATGAGATTCTAAGCCAGTGCAAGTTACTTGGATATTGTGATGGTTGGAGGTAGTAATGATTCAAGATACCACGAGGCTACACTGCGCCACGGCAATATAGATGATAATTACCCCCTTAGAAACGCGTACCAATCGAGTAAGAAGCGGATCAAAGGCAGCGACTTAAGTGGTAAGTGATAGATTACAAATCTGCTGTAATGTCCTTTTAGAGGCCATATTTTGATGGCATTTGAGAAGGTTCGCGGCTGACGCAAGGTTCCGATAACCGTAGCTGACTCCTGAGCATACGCACAGCAGCGAGGCTTGGTGATAGACATCTAGCTTCTCCCAGTCTAAAACACTTGCCTCTATGAGCCTGAGGAGAAATGTCTCGAATAACTGTGCGGAAGCACTCTGGACATTCGAGCGTTAAATCCATGCCGAAAGCTGGGACCGCTGTCTCCGATAGCCCCGCACCCTTAGCTGGAAAGACGGAGAAGCCCCAAGTTGGGGCCAGTGTTATTTGTACGGATACATTAGGGAAGCGGCCATCTCCATGTTCTTCCCAAACTCAAACAACAACGCCGCAAGTACGTGACCGTTACATTCGTACTCTCCTACTGCATCCACCATCTTCACCTGTTCTCTAGACCTCTCAGCTACCGAACGGGAGGGATTCCGCCAAAGATAATAATACACCTTTTTTCCAGCTGCAGAACATGAAACGTAATTTACCGCCACGGTTGGCTGCATCGAGCAATAGGACGGCTGTGCGATCCTCCTCGAAGGCAGATCCTAACGCAGGCGGCCCGGTAAGCTACCGTGGCGAGACGAAGGGTTTAACGAGCTGACCAGGTGGAATCCCATTCTGTGTAATCCCTTGTACATCAGGAGATTTGCAACAATTTTTTGAAAGGGAAGTGCAAGAAAGTAAACTGCCATAGGATCCATCTCGTAGATAGCCTGCCGGTAGGCCTACCCTAGATGTTTTCTGCTTGTCGGAGAGCTAATATCATGGCCTTCGTAGATTACATCATCATCTGCGTCAGTCTCATCCTCAAAGCCGCAAACTGGGTTTACGGAGAGGGCTGCTCCAACTTCTCGTAGTCGTCAGCAAGACGAAGAACCTGCGGGAAATCGCCATTCAACTGTGCTGAATGTACGTATCTACCCCGTATCTACTTTTTTCTATGGAACTCATTTCTTCGTATGGAAAGCCTACATCCTCACGGCAGCCTATGATCTCATCCAGTGTAACAAATATTTCTGCTCAAGTTGCATCCGCTGCTCAGTTTGTACCTGATACAAATGCCAATCATAAGCTACACATATCATCACCGACGTCATCTGATTTGCCCGCGCCTTCGAGCCAATCGTCTCTATCTAGCCGTAAAGAGGACCGGACAACGAAAGTGAGTTCTTTTCTGTTACGTTAGGGATAGACAATTATAATTCCCTTAGGCGAACGAACATGACAAAAAACGCGCAAAAAAGGCCATGAAACGCGGTCGTGGGAAGCAAACAGCCTCATTAGAAGCAAAAGAGGTGGGTTTGGGTTCGACTCAGAAATCCGACCAACTCAGTTAATAACTTTGTGTGTATGATATTGTAGGAGAAACTGGAGCCGGCCTCTCCGTCTTCCGCTTCTCGGATGCAGTCTCCCAGTGTCGACGTGAATGAAGTCCCATCGAAACCGCCAATTGCGGAACGTCCTCCAAATCCTCTAAAGCTCATGGATTCTGGTACCTTGTACACAAGAGTTTTCCCTCCTGGTTCTTCGGAGAACCCTTACCCGCCGAGAGCACCGTGCAACAACTTCATGAATGGTCGGTGTTCCGCTGGACTGCGATGCCCCCGATATCACCCTCCTCGATATGACTGGTGTAAGGTCGGTTTGCATTCTACAACTCCAGAATTGTGCTTATTCCTGACATCTCAAACAGTTCATCGATAAGAAGGACGAGATTTGCGAAGCCTATCAGCTGGGCGTTTGTTATCTTGGAGAAAAATGCATCAGGTACCACCCGCCCGAGACTTCCGATGACGAGAGCGCCCACGAGGATACGAAGCCTGCACCTTCTCGGACTAATAACGTAATGCTTGACTCTATATTGTCTGCGGATACAAACTGACATTGTTGCACAAGACATCCAGGCTCAAGTCACAGGAGAACAAAGAATCCATCCGTGGGACGCAGGGCAGCAGTAGGAAGCGGTATGTTGTCGTATTCTTCTGACAAACGCAAGGAAATCTCATATGTTGACCACCCATCAGGAAAGCAGCTGAAAGCAGAAAGGAGCCACCGTCCGGCCACCAACGTGGAGATGGTTCTTCGTCTGAGGCGTCGGCATACTATTCACTTGTACGTGATTCTATGCTATCGTCTTCGGGCAGCTGACGCATTATCGCACAGGAATCAAGTTCTCCAGACACTTCACCGTGTACAGCGCCAAAGGATATTCCGCAGATGTTCTCGTCTAGTAAGGATCAGCGTAACGGTGCCCAGGTCTGCATAGATTATATGCAAGGTAAATGCAACAGAAGGGCTTGCAAGTTCGCTCACGGCCCCGTGGAAAGTCATGTAAGTTATCATCCGGCTATCGCCCTCCTTCAATCGTACTAATCTCGTGCATAGTTGGACCGGCTCATGGCCTCACTCGAGCAATCCATGCAGCGACTTGAGTCTCAAGCGCCACCTCCAGTTACTTTGAAGACAGCTCCAGCTCAGACGACCCCCGCCATACAGAAGCAGCCTTCTCTGAAGCTCAGGCCCATTCCTCTCGTGCCGCCTGGTCTTGGGTTGAAACAGGTGAGTCAGCGCATGCACAATGACCATTCGCATACTAATAATTGTGTAGAAAAACCCGACAACCGTTCAACCGAGTGGCGGAGAAGTACGTGTAGTCCCGGTGGACGCTGCCCAAGTCACGTTTGGTCCGGGGTTCGACGTGAAAGAGATTCAAACTGGTTTTGAGTCGCGCAAGATATTCCTGAAGAACCTGCCGAAGACGGTCGACGAGGCAGCCGTTCGACATATTTTGGACACTTTCGGCAACGTTGTAGATGTACAGCTTTCGGAGCAGGCCCGCTCGTCCACTCTACTGGCCCGTGCATCCTTTTCCTCTTACAGTGAAGCTAAGCAAGCAGTATCAGCCCTCGATGGCGCACATGTCTTTGGCGTAACCATCGTTGCTCAGCTTGCGACACATAAATCAACCACGGTGGGAAAGGGTATTATCAGAGACGGTGATCTACTCTTGGAATTCCCGGCTCCATGTATAGTCGGATATTTAGGGTTCACCACCAGAGCGCGCGCGGAAGCAGCAGTAGAGCGCATCAGGGGATCCGTCATGGAGGGCGTTAGGCTTTTTGCCGTGCGATACGAGGGATTGCCGAAGGCCGGCGCTTTCAACATCAAGGTACTAGGACTCCCTCCACGTACTAAGGTTAAAGATCTCGACTGTTTCGGCCCCGACCAAGGTGGCATGCTTGCCCCTGCTCCCAACTACGAGTCACTTGAGGAGGCTGCTGAGGATCTGCAGGAGACCCTGGAGAGATTTGGCGAGCTTCTGACGATCAATATCCAGGGCGAGCCCTACGTCCGCCAAACGATCCGCGCTTGCGCTCATTACACATCCCCCAATGCCGCGGAGAAAGCTTGTGCATGGCTGTCGGGGCGCCACATGCGCTTCCTAGGTGGCGAGAAGATATTTGCGTACCATGTGAGATCGGTGCTTTACAAGCTCCCTCAGGACGTTTTCGCGGTCATCCAGCAAGATATCAGGGAGCTGCGCGCTAGCGCCTGCGCTGACAAGGACCGATGCGACATCGTCATCCTCAAACGTTCCCGCGACAACCCTGATGCGCCAGTCCCTGTTAAGCTTCTCGCAGATAGGCTCCCAATGTTAACGCAGCTGAAAAGCTCCTTTGAAGAGATTCTGCGAGGCGAGCGCGTCGTCGTGGATGGAGAGCCCGTCTGGGATCCTTTCTTCTCGCGAACCGGAGGCATTTCGTTCCTCCACGAACTGGAAGTGAGGTACGATATGCTCATCAATAGGGACATTCGTAGGAGGACGATTGCGCTCTTCGGGAACATCGTGAAAAGAAGGGCCGCGAGAGCAGCCATACTGGACCAAGTGTGGTACATACGCTCACAGAAGGTACACACATTCCCTCTCGAGGGCCGACTCATCGGACTGTTTATGAGCGCCGACCTCATGAAGCTGCAGAAGCAACTCGGACACGAAAATGTCGAGATGAATCTTGCAAGGAGAGTCCTGACGATACGAGGAGATGAAGAAGCTTTGATTGCAACAAGGGATGCGCTTCGCAAAGCCCAGCAACGCCACATGCTAGAAAGGGTAAACCGAAACGACGAATGCCCGGTCTGCTTCAGCGAGGCGACACTCCCCGTCACCCTACCTTGCGGACATTCCTGGTGCAAGTCTTGCCTTGTCAATTACTTCATGGCAGCTGTCGATACCAGGGTGTTCCCCCTGAAGTGTTTGGGCGATGAGGCGCGCTGTACACAATGCATCACGCTGAATATCGCGCGAGAGGTCCTTTCGCCCAATGACTTCTCTACTGTTGCCCGTGCCGCGTTCCTTACATATGTACACGCCAGGCCGAAGGAATTCTACTATTGCCCTACCCCGGATTGTCCGCAGATCTATCGACGCGCCCCTCCGGATACGGTCCTCCAGTGTCCGTCGTGCCTCGTGCGGATATGCGGCAATTGTCACGTAGAGTACCATGAAGGATCCTTCTGCCCGGATCTAGATGCGGAAGATCGGAAGCTTTTCGAGGACTGGACGAAGAAGCACGATGTGAAGCAGTGTCCTGGGTGCAAGGCACCCATCGAGCGCATCGCAGGCTGCAACCACATAACATGCACCCGATGCAAGACGCACCTCTGTTGGGTATGTCTGGCCACATTCACGGCTAGTGAACATGTCTATGATCACATGCATGTCATGCATGGAGGTATTGGGCTGTGAGTCGATTTCAAGTTCTATATTTATTTCTTAATCTATCCCCGAGTTCTGTGGTGTCAACGTCTCTTCCACTACTCCGTATGCAACTTTCGTTTTTCTAGTAATATCCTTGTTTCTGAGATATAATATGTTGTACACCGCATGCACCTGTCTATACCTAGATGTTCACTTGTACGAATAATGGAACGGAACAGAGCTGTATTTCCCTGCAATTTCGGAGCCGGGCGTGACGCCTGTCACTCGTCACGGGACCGTTACCTAAATTATTCGACCGCTGCTCGCTGCGAAAGATATTCTACTCCTGATTTTGCTTTCTGCTAGTGCTGATTATGTCCATCTACCGTTGCACTGCCTTTGTAACGGATTTATGCTGCTCAGGATAGAAAATGGACGGCCTCCGGCGACGCAACTACGCTCGGAAGTTCGGGAATGACCGAGCACAGTGAATCTCAGCACATGCACAGCGTTCTTCCAAGTGGGCATCTTCAGCCTCGAGGTCGCCGTGTCCCAAGCAACTGCGGCTGGCCAGATTTCTGCCTGGTTACTTTAATCACTCGCATTGTGGCGTAGGGCCGTAGCTTTCTTGTCCTTGACCACATCTTTGCAGAATACTCCCGTGCTGCCGGGATAAATAGTTCGACGACTCGCACTGCCTGGCTCTCGTCTCACTTGTACCCTGCTCCGTTCCACGCACGCCACACAAGCACATATCAGAGAGCTTGAAGCGGTGCGTATCTTGCCCACGCTTTAGTGGCAGCCACTAATTGTGAGTCGTTACTATCGTTTCGCTCGCCACAGACGCTTATGTACTTCTTTGTGCTCACGACTCAAGTGCATACGAAGACACCGACACAACCCCCCCTCTCTTTTACTAGTCAGTACTTCCCAAGATGATAGGATGGCAAAACCTTCCACGATACCAGATGCTAAGCTCATACAATGCTCCTGTGG
>JANHOG010000420.1:0-16657 GCA_027627325.1 Phlebia brevispora
CCTCCGCTGCCACCCCGCACACGATCACAGAAGCAGGCGTCCACTCCGAACAGGCCGGCATCTACCCGGCGATCGTCAGGAAGGCACGTCCCCCCTGCAAAGCCAGCCAAGTTTCAACACAGGCCCTCGCGACTGTCGAGGAGAGTCGTCAATGCTAATGAACCGGCGGATAACCGTTTGTCCCCTCCTCCCGACGAGAATGGTCCTGCAAAGTCTGCTACCGCGCACAAGCTCAGATCTTCATCCAAGTCTACGGCGCCACTCAAGGACGGCTCTGAAACTGCTGCCAATGACGAGCCTCTGGAGAATGGCGACGATGATGCAGAAGGCGAGGTTGTCGAGGATGTAAAGGAGGAGGACGTGGATACTCCACTTACCGGCGTGACCAGTCGGCACAGTGTTGGTCACAGCGACGACACTGTATGTGCAGTGGAAGAGCAACCTGGTAAAGTTTCTCCATCCGCTGTTCTACGACAGTTGGAGGTGCATGACGCTGCAGTTGCCACAGTCACTCCAGCTCCCCACACATGGACGGGGTGCAAGCCAGGACGTTGACGTATCGCCAACAACCGTCGTGGCTGACCACTACTCCACGCATCCACTGAAGACTTCGGACGCTCCGGGTGGACGCACGGGGTCCACGGGCACTTCCAGTGCAGGAAATCCTCATGTCCAGGAGGGCGAGTCAACTGCACCCGATGGAGAGGAAGATCTCGACGCCGAAGGCGAACCCGACGTTGACGCTGAGGGTGAGCCGGACACAGGTGATTTGGACGCCGAAGGCGAGCTCGACGCGGAGGGAGAGCCAGACGAAGAGGCGGAGCAAGACGAAGTACGCGCCGTCATTGAATTTGGTTTAGATACGAATCATCTTGGAGTCATCCAGAACGGACACGCTGCGATACCAAACCTCAAGACGAGTATTTATGTGAAGGACGCCGGTGGTGCGAATCTCCTTGCGGCGGACCTGCCGATGTCGAAGGATAATCCGCATGCTGTCCCCGTTGTAAGGAGTGATTTGGATGCGGAGGGCGACGTAGACGCAGAGGGCGAGGACGACATCGACGCGGAGGGTGAACCAGACGTGGGGGAAGATCTCGAGTTGGATCCCTATTGATACCGTTTACCGTAAATTCGAAATATTCTTCTGTATTTGTAGGTAAGCCATTCGTCACTTTGTAGCCCAAGTTTCCATTTTGTTAGTTTTTGCTTTCTGACGTCGGTCAGGACGTACGGGATACCCGCTGCGGGATTTTATTTGTGAGCTTTTGTATGGGGCTGTACGTTTGCATAGCGAGAAGTCAAAGACTCTTCGAAGGTCAGATAGCCAGATTTGAGAGATCGTGAGGTCGTGGTGGTGAAGAGCAGCAGCCGCGACTACGCGAAGGTTGAACAAGACAATTTCTGAGTTTTTGTATTCCCGATGATGTGCGTGTGTGGTCACGCCTGTCGGCACGATGGGTGTTGCTTCTGAGACTTGCTAGTTGCGGCGGCAAAGTCTCCAGTGCTGTCCAGACCCTCCGCTCCGACTAAGTATCACGATGTCATGCAGGAAGACAGCGGCCGATAGGTGTTGGTATCGTGTATAGCAGTGCGGGTGGCAGCAAATTTCAAACACAGTTGCCTTGTGTACTGCACGATTGAATGGCGGTCGGACCGTCGTCTCTCGCACGTATTGCATATACACATCCTTTATTTGGTGTTGTTCTTGGGGCATGTTGCGTAGAGAACCAGGTTCGCAATCATGTCTTTTGTGTAGCAAATTGAACATGGACTATCGACGAAGCGACAGATCCTTCATAATTCGGAAAAGGGTGGCAATTCCTCGCTTTCTGTATACACTGACGGTATTATTCTTTGGCTATAGAATCTGCTTGCCTTTGTAGCGCGGCATAGTTCTGTATGGTATCCAGGGATCAGAAATGGTCTCTAATCCGAGGAAAATAATGTTTTCACCCCTCGTCCAAGGTCATCTCTTGCATAAGCTCGCTGTGGCCCTTGTGACCTGACCATTTTGGGACGCCATCGGGCACGTCCATGACCCTTGAATGAAATCAGGAAGGATACGGCAAGTGGAAACATGTCGAGTTGAAACTGGCACGCACCTGAAGTTGTAGAATATGTGTGCAGTGGGATGGAAATCCTTTGGCACTTTGCCGTCTTCAAACTTGAAAGATCCAGGGTAAGCGAGTACGGTGTTACGACCTTCGTCGAAGATCGGTGAACGACAATTATCGCACGAAACCTGGGTTGTATCATGATGACCTGCGCTTAAGATCTAATTGAATTTGCGGTACCTTGCAAGGAACGTAGTGCTTGCTGGAGCGCGTTTCTGTGCTGTAAAAGTGTAAAGTATTGTTCACGTTCTTTGTCAATCGCACCGATGTCTACAGCATGAGGAGTAAGCGTCGAACTTCTATTTCCGAGAAGGTCGAACATACCTTTGGAAAGATGACAGCCCATTGGAATGGTGCACCATGAAGATGCTGACATTGCCGGCAATGACAATGCTTCGCATCGACAGGATCCCCATGGAACTCAAATACAAGGTTTCCACACCAACATTTCCTAGAGTCCGGGTCAGTTAGACTGTGTCGCCGTTGTACGAGATCCACGGCGTACGAGATATACTTGACCTTGAACAGGTCACCTGTGCTTTGCCACGTATAGGGTGGTTTGTTGAGAAAATCCGCTTCTTCGTCGCCACCATGGTTGCTAGGAACGGCTGGGTTGCCACGCCAACCTGTATCCGGGATAGGTTTCATATGCGCCTTTTCATGTTGGTCTTCTGGAGGAGGATGCGGAATTGCTGAGTACTCTCCCTGAAGCAATTCGGCCTCTGGATGCGCATTAGGTTGTACTTTAGCGCAGCTGCTCATGGTAGAGAATGTGGAAAGCGCAAAGCGTGTATGCGTGCCTATGTCACGCTCCCGAGTCTGCCATGGCCGAACCTCACCAACCACCGCCTTCAAGCGCCGAAGCTCAAAGTGGGCTCGGGGTCGACGACGTCATTGCTTGTCACATGATTTGACGCGTCGCGAGTCGCGACGCGTCAGCACGTGGTAAGTCCCAACCGTGACCACTTCTGGTAATAGTCGTGAAGTGTGGCATCACTCCGCCTTGTGCCTATACAACCACCGTCCTGCCTCCTTTCGCCCCTCTCGCCCCGCATACATCCTCAAGTTTTTATAGGTAAATATCGAAACATTGACCACAGCGAATTACCGTCATACATACTGAGTGTCGAGTAGCATGTCGCCGCTTTTCTCTCGCATTCTTCCCGCGATGGCAAGCGCATATAGTCTGCAGACAGGTATGTAAGGCGCAAGTTGCACAGTCATTTAAATTGACATGTATGTTCATATTGATGCGGTGACTTATAGTGCTGGCTATTATATTCGTGCCCCAAGCCAACGAAAAATACTATGACTTCGGAGGCGCTGCGGGCTTCCTTTCAACTACGCTCGTCTCCTTGTACTACCCCAGTCTCAGAGCAAAGTTCTGGGACCGCATTCCTGATGCAATGTTGCCCAATTTGACCAGCTTTGCCCCACGCCAACTCCTCCTGAGCGCATGTGTAGGCGTATGGAGTGTTAGATTGGGCACCTTTCTTGCGACGGTAAGTCTGGTAAAATGCAACGCTTCGGATACGTACAGGCTGATCGAATATATCCCGATAGAGAGCAATAAAGGCCGGAGGCGATTCTCGGTTTGATCAGGTGAAGCATCAACCCTCGAAGTTTGCATTCTACTGGTTCGCGCAGGGTACGCCGAATCAAATCCCCCTCGAAGGTGTGGTACACTAGACTCACGGATCCACCCATACGACTCCTAGCAACTTGGGTGTTCCTGGTTGGCTTGCCAGTCTACCTCGTGCGTAATGGAAGCATTCTCTCCATGTCTAAGTCTATCTAATTCTATCTCATCTGATCGCTTAGGTGAACAGTCTTCCTGTCTCCGCTCACCCACCCTTGGGCCCGCGAGATTACCTCTCTACCGCACTATTCGCGGCCTCGTGGTTGTTTGAAATAGGTATGTATCATCGCGTGAGCGAAGAGTGCAGAGGTTGGCAATATGAGAGGACCCTTTCTCCACGTTCCTACTCTTCCCTGCACGTCGGAGAGGCGCAGCGGCTGTTTCATGCGGCCTATCTCTGATTAATGACTTCCCGTAGTTGCTGATCACCAGAAAACGACGTGGCGCCGCCGCAAGAATAACAAAGAACACGATGAGAAGTTCATAACCGGCGGGCTCTGGAGCCTTAGCCGACATCCCAAGTATGTCATGCAATCTCTTGTTGTTTTAATTATCGGATCGGTGTCTCATCTCATTAATCTCCTCGTGTTTCTGTTGACCTCTGTGATGCTTATTACCGTATCACTGTCACCATTGAGCGCTGTCCTGACGCCCGATTTACAGCTATGTCGGCGAAGTAGGCTTGTGGACAGGTATTTGGGCTCTGTCAACCGCATCCTTAGGCACGGCCTACTTCCCTCACCTGACGTGGCTCCTTGCTGGCATCTCTCCGATAACAACCTACTTCCTTATTAGAAGGGTGTCTGGAGTGCCCCCATTGGAGGTGAGTGGGCGCCAAAGGTGTAACTCTCCCTGTTTAAACGTCACACTACCGCTTTTTGACTTGCTGATCCCGAGGTCCCACCATCTCACTTATGGCTTGGTGGCAGCTCGAGTTAGCGGCCGAAGGCAATCCAGCGTTCCTTATGCTCTCATTTGTACTTTTTGGACGAGCTTCTCACCGAGCCGCGTACGGACCGCTGACCTTTCCGATGCAGAAGGCTGGTGACAAGAAGTTTACAGGCCCAGAATGGGAACATTACAAGCGGTCCGTACTCACCCCTGTTTACTGCGATCTTTTGCTGACCATTGCATACCTTGCCTATACGTTGAATCGCTTCGTCCATGCCTCTGGGGTCGGCCGTGGCGCTCCATGCTTGTCCCATCGTGGCTGTGACCTGCTCCAAATGACAGAACTGTACCCATCTTCTGGCCTTGGGGCTCCTGTTCTTGAGCCGAACCGGTAAACGTGGAAGGATGTCAGTATGGAATGTCCACTGTACAACTACGTATGCCATGTCTAGGCAGTCGTGGAGGTTAATTACACCCAATCTGTCTTGTCGGACTTACTTTCACCAGATGATACTACCGCCGACAGAAGGATTCTACAGCGTACATACATCTTGTCACATTGGAGAATGAATGGTCGTGTTTCTGCCAATGAAATCGTACGAGCGTGTGAGGAAGTCGGTGCGTCCCTTTTCCGTGGTATTACGGTGCTCATTGCTTGCAAGTCGATGATCATGGACGTAGCAGATGGATCTTTCAGCCGAACGCTAAGACCGCTGGCCCCTCAACCGACCTAGTCTACGAGGGATCGCGATCATTCCCCTGGCTACGCTATCAAGTGGGCATTTGGCACAGTGGTAGCGCGCATGCTTTGCAAGCGGAGGATAGAACCACCGTTGAGTAATGAGCTGCATGAGGTCCAGGGTTCAATCCCCTGAATGTCCATTTTTTCTTTTTGCCATGCTTGAGAGGTTTTTTCAGTCACCGAAATCCTACGCCACATCGCTATTTGCTGTGCTATTTCCGTGGCAAGGCCGTAAGACCAATTGCCTTGTCACCTGACACGCAGGCTTTTGTCTCAGGAACAACTCTTTTGCTTCTGCACAAGAAGCTACGATGGGGACGTAGACGCCTGCGCGAATTCTAGCAGACTTGATCGCTTTGATTGATGAAGCATGTGGCAGTCTAGAGTCATGCTCAGACTTTTCTGACACTTTTATCACAGGTCACCTTGAATGTTTATAGATAGCGCGCCATTAGAACATGTCTACAGGACAACGGCTGTCTTTCCTGACGCGGAACTGAATTTCATGTCCTCGCTGGACATGTACCCTATATAAGTAAGCCCCAATCCCTCCTCATCTGCATTACCTCGCCTCATTCTCCTGCCTGCTGTTCAGCGCAGCCCATTTACGCCCCCTATCCATATCCCTCCCGTCCGTGACTTCGCTCGACATGTCAAGAGCACCTGACATCGATACACCCCAAGAAGCTGCTGCTATGAACGATTATCGCACTCGTATCTGGACAGCATTTCAGGATCTATACGAAGATAAATGGAATCAATGTGGGTCGCCGAGTGCTGTGAATATCCGTCTTTGCTAATTGTACCTTCTTCCTTGCCGCGTAGCTAAATGGGATGCTGCCGTCGGTTAGTATTTCGCCCGAATCATACGCTGTAGACCATACGTCTTGACACCATGTCTTGCAGCGGACTTCAAGTCCAGACACAGCCCCGCTGTCATTGAGGCTTTGCGGGCGAAAAAATTGTTGCCCCCATGGGAAGCCTTGGAGGCGCAGCTCAAAAAGGGTCCACCGCCGTTCCTTCGACCTGGCTGGACAAGCCCACTGTTGGGCAAGAGAGTCGATCTCGACTGGATAGACGAGGACGCTTCCTTCGTATCAATACGAGGGAATAAAGCGGGTTGGCGTGATGCCAAAATCCTTGTCATAGAATTCTGGGCAACGTAAGTCCCTACGTACTTATTTCCGCGCGCCCTCTTGACGTCTCTCAACGCCACAGCTGGTGCCGCGTAAGTAGAATCGATCAATGCGCTCAAGATGCTTCTAACTGTCCATCAGCCATGTCATAGAGTCTTTCCCCATTTGTCAAACATCGCTAACCGCCCTGGAATGAAAGTGATCTCGTACAATCATGAGGGCATCTTCAATAATACAGAAACGAACATTCCGGCGGTGAAGAACTTCGTACTTTCGCGTCAAGATATGAACTTCCCCATCTTCGTAGACGTAAAACGGCTTGCCATCAATTGTGAGCAGGATCCGTTTTGCATACATCGCTCAGCGTTGACGCACTTCTCTTGCCAGCACTTTTCAAGCCAGGCAAAAATATCTCCATCCCATTGGGTAGGTCTTGAGCGGAACATGCGAAATACCGGGGCGCTCACTTTTGTTCTAGTCTTCATCATCACTCCGCGAGACAAGACGATCAGATGGATTGGGAACGCAGAAGAGATGGAGGCGCCGCTAGCGAATATAGTGGCTGCTGTCTAAGCCCAGGGTTCCGGACTACAAAAGGTTACTATCGTGGAATGCACATCGGATCGTTTTGCCACATTGTAGTCATACAAACGAACTGCACACACCAATGTATTTTTTTAGGGTATATTGCAATCTTCATATGTCCTGCGGGTTAGAACATATCCTGCCGCAAGTTCTTACGAAACCGCCGAAGATGTTCTCTCCATTCCTTCTGCTGCCTAGCATGCTTCTTACGCAGCCAAATGGCTCGCAGAAGCTTAACGATCTTGTCTTTGCTGTGCTCGAAGTTGGCCTGCGGATGAGATATTAGTTCCGCAGTGTTCGACGATTACGTTCGAGCGTTTACAGCGGGGTCATACCTGTGCTACGTCAAGAAGGGCTTGACTCTCCTCCACACTCACTTCTCTCCTCCATGTCGAGATAACGAACGGATCAAACCCGGGCATCTTCAATTCGTTCGGTGCCAATGGAATATACACGACTCCTATCCCATCTCGTGTCAAAAGTGCGTCCTCATCGAGGTCATCTAGTCGGGAAGACCCCTCTGCATCCGCACTCGAAGAGCCGATCCAAACCTCGCAGGTTCTGAGCGACTGGAAGCGGGAAGCGCTATCCGAATCCTCTGATCCTACTCGTGATCCGTACAACTATCAGAAAACGTCGCAGAGGACAACGTTAACCAAATGCGGCTCACTTTGCGGCATCTCGCGCGAGTCCAGGGTGTCCTGTCTAGTGGTCTGCCCAGCCAACTCAGTTTCCTGCGTGCGTGCGAGCTTTCTGGTTGCTGTGTGCGCGCCAGGGTCTTCAGATCGCTGCCTTTCTGATTCGTTGGTTTCCTCATCGGCATTCCCATTTAGTCGTACTTCCGTGGGCCATCGGGCACCCTTAGGCCAGGTCCGTAGACCCCGTCTGATAGCCAATTCTTGAATATATCAGTACGGCGTACACGCTGTGATAAATGAGTTTTTTGGCACCTTCAGCACGTGTAAACCACAGATCCTGGGGGTAATATGTCACACCGACTTAAGGCAACGTTATCCGATGAACTTACTTGAGAGTCCGCGCTAGCGTCGAGCGCTATAATGCAGTCAACATTCCGTCGCAAAAGAGGGTAATACGGAATGTTGAGTTCGGCTACAGACACGTAGCGTAAAGATTCATGAGCAAGCCGTCAGTCGAAAGTGGGCGGATTGCAGACCTCCAGCATCCTGTATATAGTGTCAAGCCCGGGAGGATGGTAATCAGGATTTATCAATGCCGATACGTACCATGAAGCTTAGGTTCTCTTCCCCAGTAAGGTTTCGCGGGCTGCCTTCACGCAATTGGCCTTCAAGACCCTTGAGAAAGTTCGGCACCTGTGCCAATAGGAATCAATAGTCAGGGACGAATCAGAAACGCCTGTTGCAAGCGTACTATTTACCTTATCAGGCAGTACTGGATGTATAAGACGGAGATCTCGCTCATCCTCTGTGACGATATCTAGCAGCCATCCGTACAACTGGGCAGGCAAGAGTTCTAGTGTAGGCTGAACCTCCTTGAAGTAGTGCTAATTGTGCAGTAAATCTTGTTGAGATTGTCACGTAACGTTCTCACGACTACGGCTCACCTTTAAAGAAGCACAGAACGCAGATCCGAATATTCTGGATGCAAGATTCACGATGGGTGCATCGTCACAAGAGGCAATGCCCTTACCCGGTCAGGATTGTGAACCCTAACTCCGGCTTCACGCGGGAACATGAGAAGGCGCATGAGGGTGTGGCAAACGCGTGGCTTACACGTTTTTCGATATTCTTCCCTTGTCTGAACCGTCGTCCTAGTGACCAAGAAGGAATCCAGGCTGCAATTGTTAGAGTCAGGTGTAAGTTGAGCGATATGCACCCCGTGAACTCCCTACCTCCCAATTCGTCGCATCCGATCTCGTAAGGAGTAAACTCATACCACAAGCAACGCACAACTTCCACAAGCTGTTCCTGTGCCTCTTCCGATATCGTAGCGCTGCGTCCGTCAGTGGTAACTGTCTTCTTTGTTTGCACCTCTATCGCGATATTGTCTGATTCCACGACTACGAGGTAAATGACGTACGTTAATAGGGAGGAATAATCTAGAGCTACGAGAAAACGTACCATGCTGCACAGCTGTGAAAATCGGCAACGGCAACTGCCCCTTGTCGATAGTGCGGCGCATGAGATGGAGTGAGAGATGTTGAGGATCCAGTCTACTAAGGTCAGCAGGAACGAACAGTCTAGACCCCAACAATGTGCCGTAAATGTCCACGAGTGATACAACACCAGTTGGCCCTGCAGCCTTGCGCAGAAAGCTTGACTGGCAACGTTAAATTCTCATTGGCTACCACCTTTGGCATCATGGTTTCTGCTCACCAGAAGATACTGTGGAAACGATGAGCACACAAGGTGCCGAACAAGCAGATCACATACTTTATTTGTAGGTGGAGTTATTAGTGCATCTAGGGTGGATCGGTCCAGATAGCTAACTCGTATACGATCTTGTATATGGCGAGAGACGAGATAGGGATCTAATGAACCCGCCACACCGGAGTGCAAGACTCCAAGGGCCCAGCAGCTTCCTACGAGTTGTCAGGCATAGGTGTTGGGGTAAGAAGCTAGATTTGCTTACCCGATACACCTGCGGTATAGGCCGTGCATGATAGGATTCCGCTGCGCTCCGCAGCAATCAATGACCCTGAGGTATTCAACATGGCACGAAAGCCTGGAAATACTCCATCAGCGCACTGTATCGAGCGTGACACAAGGGCGGTTGTAATTGACAAACTTACCGCCACCAGACCCTGCGATTGCAACAATAGGCAGGTCCCGTTCATCGATAGCGTTCTCAGGGACGCCTAAAAGTCTTGCGAATGAGCTCTTCATTGTCCTCTTGCGTTCGCTCAGAAACGCGCGTTCGGCAAAGCATAGTTCTTCACCAAACCTGACCGCCGCGTCCCACTCCATCTCTGGGTATATCTTCACGTCTGGAGGTTCATCGACTATCTCTGAGTATAATGACCCAGGGCCGAGGCTTAGCTCCAGCAGCAAGGCAGAGAAACGCGCTTGTATGTCAGAAAAACCGATGGTAGGCCATTTCCATGACGACATTGCAGAAGTGAGGGCTTGAATCGAGGCTGATGATCTCAGCAGCTCAAGTCCTCTCCATGTGCTCTGTCTCTATGCTTCAGCTTGGGTTGTGCTTTACTTTACCAGGAGTGCTATACCTCCTGTCATGTATTCCATGTTTACGAAGGTCAGAGGCGTCTGTATTCATTCCTAAACGGTATTTCACTTACTTCCTTCTGGTCTAAAGGATCATTCTTGGGTTCTACTTCCGGTTGGCGGATCTTACGAGAATTATTGAGCGTTCACTGAAAAACTCGTGCATGCTCATACATACATCTTCCTGATCTTCAAGCACATATGACTCAGCATATAGTGGCCCGATAACACCCACATGATGGATGAAAGCAAAATATGCTGCTAGGCTACTCAACGACCATACTAGCCACCACCTAGCCATGGTCACTGTATTGTCAACATCATAAGCACCTAGGGCGCGGACATGACTTAATTGTAACTCACATCGTCCGAACTCCGGATGTGCACGCATATACCGTATTGTGAATATTGCGTTTTCATGTGCTACGCCTCCCCGCCGTGCAGCAAGGCATGGTGGCGACGACCGTGATGAGTGCAACACCTGGAGAACCTTGGTAATTGCAGCATATCTATGCATGCAGGCGTCAGTACACACTAGCTGCTTTTCTACCTATAGTTTATAGTGTCTTGTATGCCCAGAAATTCTTAGGTGTACAAGGGGTGGTGGTACCGATGGATGAGGTTGTTGACTGAAGTTGAGAGCGACAACCGTCATTGGGCATGCCGCGGCGTCGAAGGCGAGAAGCAGTCCCGACCGAGCCACGTGATGGCGGCGATCAAACAGATCGGCGTGGTGGCGTCGCGCGATGCGCGCAACATGCCCCAATGTAGCAGGTCATATAGCCGCTCGCTCTAGCTGGTTGACCCGAAGCAGCACCTTATACGAGTACATGGTAGGCGTAAAACGACAGTATATTCCCCTTTTAAAAAATACTTTTCAAGGGAGCGCMAATTACGACCAAAACAACCTGGCAGCTTGCCCTTCACATTAGTGTGGGTGATTGTTGCTCTTTACGAGGCTAATTAGGCGAGTACGTGCTAGTATTCAAGGCATTAAGAGACGGAAGTTGTCATATGTTCAGCACCAGGTTTGCTGATACATTGCAGGCTTTCGATCGGGCGATAACATGACATTAAACCATACGGGATCTATGCAGGACATGACGAATCTAGCGGAAGCTATTTTCCTTCACCTAATACAAGTTATATTGGCCCTCCATCGTGATGAGAGTGTGCACGCTAACTTGGGAAAATGATGTAGATGACTATTCAGTTCCGTATATCTTGCAGAAGCCACCACTCAGTATTCAGAGGGCTTCGGTATCACTGTGGCAAGAAGGACCGAGATGTGCGTCACGGCAGAATTCCATAACGTTCACGACTCGCAGCACCGAAGACGGCACTGGACATTACACCAATCAGACAATCTGTTCTGGCGTATATGCCGTGGTATAGTTCTGGGATCATAGTTCTCATCAGCACGCACAGACGAGCTTTTGGCTCACCTTCCAGGGATTCTGAAGCTTCAGCTTCTAGCTGATTTCCCATGCAGAGACCTCTCTCGGTCGCCAAGCAACTGTGAAGGACGGGCACCCTGATACCCCGCAGTCGCTAGTGTTCCCTAGCCAGAGGAACTCGTACTGACCGTACTGCGCAGTACGTGGGTTGATATCGACAATGTCGCCAAGGATACAGCACTTTTCAGCCATACGTCCGTTACGTCAGGCCAATTTTGTGGCGTAATACATGAGGGTAAAGGGTGCTCCGACACTGCCGGTGGGTTATCCTAGAGGCGAGATGGGCATGATACACGGTCATCAGTCTTACTACGGTTCTGCTATGTTTCTTATACTGCCGCTAGCTACGGGCTACAAGTTTGCATACTCTACAGCAACCAAACGCTACGCTACAATGTCCTACAATCCTGGATGATGCTACTACGGAGGTGTCACGTATCTAGTAAAGCGGTCTGAGAGTGAAAGACCGAAGGGTAATGATAAGTACAGAGAATGACGACGAAGAACGAAGAATGAGGACAGTCATAGAATGCATGATACGCAACGCGATAGACGTTCCACAAGGCCGTCGACATGAGGCTGCCCGCGGCTCGAGGGTGAGGACCTATTCGTCATCAGCGCAACAACCTCCCTCGCCAACACTCCTACTCGTCCAGCATGTCCCAGTCATCTAACACCACCCATGAACTGCTAAGCAAGCCCTCCGCATCCGTCATGATGATGTCGCCCTCCATGTCTCGTTGCGAAGCAACGATACGCTCCAGCTCCTTCGTCGCGTCATATATTGAAAGAGCAAGGCGAGGACCCATATGTAGGATCTTCTGCCCCTCCGATGACATCCGCATGCGAGTGGTTATCGCTACGCGATACAAGTCTGGTTCCGGCTTTGATTTTGGGAAGTTGGCACGCGGCGGCAGAATGGAGCGCGTGGGAGCCAATGGCGAGGTTGTGCGGAAGGCAGTCGACATGGTGTATTGGGGCGGTTTGGGGGAGGGCGATGCCCGGGACGGTTGTATATGGATGGTGATTTGGTCGTTACAAGGTCGGGAAGTACTCCTCCGTCGCTCTTTGTGGTGGCGCGGGGGACGAGTATACGGCGAGACGTGGTCGCTCATGTGTGACGCAGATGTTCCGGCTTTGCAGGACTGCATGTCGGCTAATGAAAGGTATGAGCCACTGCGCCGGAGGCTGCGGGACGACTTGGCAGACTGCGGGGTGGAGAAAGACATGGTGCGCTTCCGGGGTGCCACGGAGGAGGGGGATGCAGATATAGCCTGGCGAGGCTGACCGGGCATATGAGAGATCAGACTGTGAGAGTTGTGATGGACAACGCTGATGGGGATTTTGGAATGATGCTTCCGAAGTACAAAACTCTCCCTGACGGGCACGAACGACGTTTAGCAGCGGGCGCCACGTGAGTATCCCTGTAGCAAGTTGAAAGCGGTGATTGCCGCGCGTCGAGTCCGGAGGCAGAAGTCAGTGAGGGAAAGTATGCGCAAGGAGCAGGTACGGGAAAGGGAAGACCCGGCCCAACGCTGGCTCTATATGTAGCCCTCTAGCGTCAGCCCAAAACAAAGCACAGGTTGCGGAGTCCGTCGGTGTGCAATCATCAGGATCATCACACAGCATCCGGGCAAAGCGTCACGGATATAGTCAGCGATCCTGTACAACACTAAATGAACGGAACTTACAGGCCTATTGTGCCCTCTTTGTCTAGTCCTGAGCCGCGCAATTGGCCCCTTTGTACGCTCCGACAAAAACAGATAGCTGGGGAATGCAGACCCAGGGGCATGACCTCTTCGGTGGCACGTAGAGGGACCACGCGGCAAGGACAGCAGCTACTTGACAATGACTCCAGACAGAGATGGCGACCTGTGATACCTGTTCAGTCCCCTGTCGACGCGCAGCCGGCATCAGGCACGCAATGTTGAGACATTGCTTCAATCAGGCAATGGCTCAGGCGGGCCACAGCAGCATCTGAAAGAGAAGCGAAGCGACTGCACAGACGTATCACAGCGTTGATCATAGGTCGACATCGAAGCTTTGCAACTGCCAGAGCGCAGAGCCAGCCAGACCTATGCTGTTCCCAAGTCCCGTCCAGGCACTTCCAAGCATGTCTCCCAGATAAGCAGTCCGCGGCAGTGGGCAATGGGCATGTCCCTGGGGTTCACAGGCAGCTCCGGAGGGACCAATGCGAGGAAAAGACAGCGAGACGGCGCCGGACCATGATTGATAGATGCACAAAGATTTTGCCAGAGATGACCACAAGGTCGGAAAATACAGTTGAGCCTGTCGGAGAGAACGTGCAAAAGGGATGAAGGCAGCTGGAGGAAGAGGAACGAAAGGAGAGGACCGCAAGGGAACAATGTCCCATCAACACAACGGCGGAGGCATCTCACTTGGGATCTCGATAGTCACGCGCGCCTCTGTCTTATCGCTCTCCCACGACCCCGCAATCGTTCAGGAGGCCATGGACGCTGTCCTCCAGCCTCGAGCGACTAGCTCGAATACACTTCAGTTCTTGTCGCTTGACTACCGTCAAGCACTGTTGAACAGTGCAGCATAACAGGAGAACGCCATGCGCATCTCTCCACGAGAGCAGGATAAACTCTTATTGCATCAGGTCTGTGCAATCAGCTAGTTCGCACTCTTCTGACCGTTTTGATTTCCCTCTCCGTAGGCGGGCTTCCTCGCCCAGAAGAGGCTTGCCAGGGGGCTCCGGCTGAATCAGACGGAGGCAGTCGCACTCATTGCCAGCCAGCTTCAAGAGAGAATCCGTGATGGTACATACTCCGTGGCAGACTTGATGCAGTATGGGAAATCACTTCTTGGGAGACGGCATGTCCTCCCAGGTGTTCCCACCCTGCTCCATGAGATACAGGTCGAAGGCACATTTGTTGATGGGTGAGTTACGCGCAGATAGAAACCTTAAGCCGTTGATTTTGCCTACTTCACACTTTCAGCGTGTTCCTGGTGACCGTGCACGATCCCATATGCACCGAGAAAGGCGACCTTACAGCCGCGCTGTATGGCTCCTTTTTACCGGTTCCATCTGATGACACGTTCGCGCCGCTTGACGAAGCTGAACATGCGCGGGATAAGATCCCTGGTGCCATCATCGTCAAGGAGGAACCAATCGTGATTAATCGCGGACGACATCGTGTTCGCCTCCGGGTCCACAATCAGGGTGACCGGCCTGTTCAAGTAAGTCTAGTCATACAACTTATTCGACTTGTTTTCATGTACGAGGACGCATAGATTGGTTCCCATTATCATTTCATTGAGACTAATCCCGCAATGTCGTTTGACCGCGCCCGCGCCTACGGCATGCGACTGGACATACCAGCGGGAACAGCGGTCCGTTTTGAGCCTGGTATTTCCAAGACAGTGACCCTGTGTGCCATTGGAGGAAGAAAGATCATTTCAGGCGGAAATAATCTCGCGTTCGGAGTCATTGATCCGTCGAGACGTGAGGCTATCGTACACGAATTAGTGCAGAAAGGTTTCCGGCACATCCCAGAACCTGGTGCGCGAGAACTCTCTACAAACACAGAAGTCAGCAGAGGGGCGTATGTAGCCATGTTTGGTCCGACAACTGGTGACCGGGTACGGTTGGGCGATACCGCTCTCTGGGTTGAGGTGGAACGCGATATGGTGTGTCTGATATTTCTTCCTGATAATTCTCTGATGCGAACCCGAGACAGACTGTATACGGCGACGAGGTGAAATTTGGCGGCGGAAAGACTATACGAGAGGGAATGGGCCAAGCAACCAACAGATCCTCCAAAGAGACCCTGGATTTAGTTATTACCAACGCACTAATCATTGATTGGTCGGGTATCTACAAGGTAATGAAAGCTCTCTACGTGTCTATCACTCCATAACTCTGCACCGCAGGCCGATATCGGCGTTAAAAACGGGATAATCGTGGGCATTGGAAAAGCGGGAAACCCAGATGTAATGGACGGCGTAGACGAGCGGCTCATTGTCGGCTCATCGACGGAGGCCATCGCAGGCGAGAAGCTCATCGTAACAGCGGGAGCCATTGATGCACACATCCATTTCATCTGTCCGCAACAAGTGACGGAAGCCTTGGCTGCGGGCACCACAACTATGATTGGAGGCGGGACCGGTCCGTCTTCGGGCACGAACGCGACAACATGCACGCCCAGCCCGTTCTATATGCGTCAGATGCTTGCGGCGGTTGATGGACTGCCTATGAACTTCGCGTTCACTGGTAAGGGCAACGACTCCGGACCTACAGCGCTAGAGGAGATCGTCAAAGCAGGTGCCGCCGGCCTGAAACTTCATGAAGACTGGGGATCGACACCGGCGGCAATATCTAACTGTCTGGACGTGGGGGATAAGTACGATGTGCAGGTCTGTCACACACAGCCGTGGGTTAATTAAAACGATCTGATGCCCTTCCTATAGGTCAATATTCACACAGATACCTTGAATGAAAGTGGTTTCGTGGAAAGTGAGCAACTAGACGAAACATGTATGGTGTCATCTCTCACTTATGATATCTGCATCACCTAGGTACGATAGCCGCCTTCGGCAACCGCACCATCCACACTTACCATACGGAAGGAGCTGGTAAGCACATTTGGCATCGTGTGCGTCGTCGGTAAATTTCTGATGTCCCTTGCAGGCGGCGGTCACGCCCCTGATATCATCGTCGTGTGCGGCTTGGAAAATGTACTCCCATCATCGACCAATCCCACCCGCCCCTACACCAACAACACCCTGAACGAGCATCTTGATGTGCGTGATCTCCGACCTCCGAGGACCGCCCCCGACTGCTGACACACATCTGCAGATGCTCATGGTGTGCCACCACCTCGACAGAAACATCCCCGAGGACGTCGCATTCGCGGAATCGCG
>JANHOG010000421.1:0-16653 GCA_027627325.1 Phlebia brevispora
TTCGTGCGGAGGATGCCTGTTAGGGATGCGGTTGTGAGGGATACGGGTGATGTGCCTGCGGAGGATGCCGGNNAAGAGGAGGAAAGTGTGACATTCACGGAGCTGGATATAGTTTTTGGAACCGCGGAGGTAGACGGATTGGATGACGGCGAAGTTGGTGCGCTTTGTCGCATTGAAGAGTGTCTGGACCTGTCGGTGTCGAGAGATGAGCTGTGGACGGTAAGAGCCTCAGTGTCGAAGCCTCTCAGACGGCTGGCGCGTTTTGGATACGTACCTCTTTGTAGAACTACGAGAGATGTAAGCTAGCAAGTATTGCGTATACCGTGGTGCCGCAGCGTATCGGCAGTTGTCTGTATTCACCGAGATACAAGTCTACCCACTACAGCTCGGCGACAGCGAGAATGGCGTGCGTGCAGCTCGTTCGGTATGATACGTGTAGCTCCCTGGTGCAATTGGGAAACTAGGGATAACTCTTTCCTAGAGAAAAGATTAAATAAGTAAGCGTCGGTGAACAAGAGATGCTAAATGAAGGGAAATGGCGGTGCAGATGTCAGTGATAGACTGATGGATGCATATGGAACACTGAAACAGCCATGCGTGTCTTCCTCAGTTCCCCGGGCTAGTGCGGGTCGTGGCATTGGTGCTGTGTTTAGCATCGTATCACACTGCCGCACGGATCTTGGTACTTTGTATCGAGACGGCGGGAAGCAGTCGAGACGATAGTACTGATCGGACGACTTTCGCACGTGCTAGTAGATCTGTGCATGATCTACTTCGCCCGTCATCTCGTCGAATCTTGACAGGCTGCAAAGGAAAGTGTGTAATCGAGGGGGCGACAGTGACGGTACAGCCCAAAGCTCGCATGCCGATGGAATTTGAACTGTCGCCAGTAAGTAGATTGATACAAGTATATGTGTCTGCGATGTTGACTATAACCACCGCGTAGTCATTCCTGATCGGAACTCTGCGATTCAGCCCGGGACGACTACAGGCAGAGATGCTGGCGGAACCAAGCTGAAGTCGAACTGCGAGATGCCCTAAACGAGAACGCCACAAAGCTCGGTGATAGCCGATTTAATCACGCGGCGAAGTTGGGATTGGACGCACGCGACTTTCAGTTCGACGACTTTCTGTCGACATCGTGCCATCCCTTTCTGAGAGCCCAACGATGGTGAGTTCGTTCCGGTTAGTATGCGTCTGAAACTGACAGCAGCCAGCAGTTGAACTTTGGGAGCAACAAAGTTGCCAAGTCGTTGTACTACTGGTGACTATCGCCCTGGCTTTACTAACGCACACGAGTACGTCTCTGTATACAACGTAGCCAGAAACGCTTTACGCTGCACCAGGTACTCCGCATACTCAAACTCTTCCCGCATTCTTTATCCCTCAACTGCTACCACACGGCCGTTACGGACGCGTTGGCATGCTACGTACCTTCTCAACCTGGGCACTGCGGCTGCAGCATACTGCGCTCTTCCCCAAGTATTCGAAGCCCACACGCAGGAAAGATAAACACAGACATAACCGATTACTTCGTGGGACATACGTGTGATGCAGCACGTCTTGTAGAGGCATCGCGTGGTCTACCCGGAGGGCTGTATGCATCGTGCGTCTCGATTGTCTCCTTTGCCGACCCCCGAAACTAATGATCTGACACCTACACAGGATCTTGCATACTCCCTACGTTTGAGACGATGGAAATTGTCCACTTGCGAGTGCTACCGTGCTTCACACAAGACGTTCGCGATCATGCCTCCGCCTGTGGCAGCGCCTTCTGAGGGCGCAGGCGATTTTTCCCGTGTATTTGAACGGGCGACCACAGAGCATAGGGCTTACGAGAGCATGGGCGAAGATGGAACAGGCGCCGGAGATGATCAAAGTCGGCCCTTACTCTGAGCCTTGTGGGAGCGTTGGAAGCGAGGACTGGGGAGCATGAGACATGGAAGCTACTAGAGCGCGCTTCGGAGCTCGAGACATGAGGAGTGTAGGTTACGAGCACCCCGTACGCTATTTTATTTTCCATTCTTACTCATACTAATGGGTACGAATAGCCACTTACACTCTTGAGGGTAGGCTACAGCATACGCTAGTGCCTTCGCTCCTCGTCTTCCAGGTTGTCGCGTCCTCGGCAGTTTCGTCTCCACTTACAGCCCCGAGTTCACGCTGTCAGGAG
Source organism: Phlebia brevispora (assembly GCA_027627325.1). Classification (NCBI taxonomy): domain Eukaryota; kingdom Fungi; phylum Basidiomycota; class Agaricomycetes; order Polyporales; family Meruliaceae; genus Phlebicolorata; species Phlebicolorata brevispora. Next base: position 2,174 of record JANHOG010000421.1, read on the forward strand.
ACGTTATTCAAGTGTATCACCCTTCGTGTCTACGACTAATTATACTACCCAACTTCTTATGCTCCTCATCCGTCTCCATGTCCCTCCTTGCCGCCGCCGCCAACCTTCCATTCTGGGGCTGCCGAGTTCATCCTGCTTCAAAAACCTCTCCGTGGTTTGATCGCGTCGGAACTGTACAATCAGCGTCCAAAGAACACTAGAAGTATGATACAAGACTTCACATTGGCTCCAGAATAGAACCGCGCTCATCGCCGCTCGCTGTGTCGTCGTACCCTAGCGTACATTGAATACGCGTCCAAGCTTGCCAGACTGGTGCACCGGGATACTTATCCAACTTGTATGTTGCCGCGGCGAGCTTAACGTTGCGCAACGTCTCAGGTACCCCGACTTGGGCCGGCTTGTGAAATTACACGTCGACCATCGACATTTCATGACTCCTCCTTTTCTGGCGGCTAATTCATCTCGCATTTCACGTTCTTCGTGTTCGCTTACTTTGAACGATGTCATACGACGGCCGTGCGGAGCGCAGCTGTCTATCCATCACATCGCGCGACGCTCGCTCTACAGGTTCGTCAAGATGAAGCCTGGCTAGGTATTTCGACCAAGGGAACACACCAGTCTCTACGTGACGTGCAAAGCGGTCAGATTGGGTAGTTTTCTGCAACACATAGACATATGACAGTCATCCGAGGGGCACATGCTTGATCTCACATACAATCTCAGGTACGCTTTACTGAGTTGAAGTGACAAGAAAGCTTATTTTCGTTCCCATAGCATGGCGCGTTTGTTTCTTTCGACTCTTACCGGTCGCATTCCGCAGAGTTTGTTAATACATGGCAAAAGGCATACGTAAACCGCCTGTACAATACATAGACAGATACAGTTACAAATGAGAACAAGAAATTCGAGCACAGAAGTTACTCGAGCAAGAGAATTCGGTCGCGATATGGTTATACATGTTTCACGCTGTCTTGAGCGTAGGATCAGGGTCCCGGACACTAATCAGAGCGTGCATGGGTTGAAGACGGCCGTGGATAGTAAGCCTAATCCGATACAGTCGGAATCTGTAGAGAATGGGTTTTGACGTCGGCACAACAATCAAGATCTGCAAAATATCCATACCTCCTCCGTCTCGGGAGCACCAATATCCACGACGTCCGACATCCGGGAGACTTCACCAGAGGTTACAACCGCACCATCTTTGCATATATCGGCAATGTCATGGTCCTCGTAATCAACGTCATCCTCATTGTCAGCTAACAGTTCTCCCAAGTTGCCGACGATGCTAGCAATGCTCAGCATGCGGAAACGGGGGGGTTGGGCTCCATTGGAGGATTCTGGGGCATGGACTTGGCGGAGGTTGATGAGGAGCCGTGATAGAACGATGTTTGGAAGTCTGGAAGCACATCTCTTAGCGGTATGATGAGCAGAGTAGGGCGACGCTCACATTGCAGTGCAGACCGTGAGTGCGCCAAATAATAGCGGGGATAGCTAATAAAATCCGCATGTAATTGTGTCAGTATTATCTTGATGTTCATGGCAAAAAAAAAAAAAGGCACACCGTAAATTCAGAGAATCCGCATAGGAGCTCTGTGATAAATAAGACTCTGTGCACAGTTTCCATATCAGCATGACTCATGGCAGACGTCAAAGCACACATCCACTCACGTGAAATACAAACTGCCTGTCTCGCATTTATGAGCTGCAAATTCCACAAGGAGCTTTGGCATCCTACCATATCGCAAAAGCGTCGCACCGAAACCAACCTTGGTACCAACGGATGAAGCTTCTCGTACATGACGGCGTGTCTTGATCCATGTTATCATTATCGCTATGACAGCAGTAGCTATTGTGGTAAATACTCTTGCAAGGGTCGCTATCAAACGCATTAGCATCGCCATGGTACAGTCAGAGTATTTCTTACTGCTACAAGACATACAAATGAGAGAAGGCCCTCAAGAATGGCGAGGTGTACTAACTCACTGAAATACAACTGAGGGCGATATCTGGTAATTGTAGTAACATGCTGCACCCAATACTGGGTCGTCTATGTAGGACCATTCGAGTGAGCTGATCTGATACTATAGCAGGTTGTCAATGGTGCATGACCGCAAAAATGAGGCACTATGGGACTTACAAAATCTAATGCGACTGGAGCTATGCCGAGAGCAAATGTGAATGCGGCGAGAATATATGTGCGACCAAGTAATGCAAAGACATCTAAAGCGGAGAACACTATGGTAACACAGGATGAGCAATCTTGCTGGTGGAGTTGAAAGCACGAACCAGCTATGATGATCCCAGGTGAATTCCCCAACACTGTGAGAAAATGTTGAAGAGAGTAGTTGTCACATCTAGAATGTCCATAAGATCACAGTAAGTCTGACTTGTGGTAAAGCCTTACGTCTAAGACCGACATATGAGTTAGCTAAAACCGATGATAGCTGCTGGGTAACACACTTTCGAATTGAACGGGGAAATCCCTAGGATTGTACATGCTAGCGCCAAGTACCGGTTTGTCAGGAACAGCCACGTAGCACCCGTCCATCTTCGTTTCCAAACGAGCTCATATTCTTCTCGAAAAGTGAGCATGAATTCATAGCAAACGATGACTGCGGACATATTAACAATTGGCCATCACCATCCATGTGTGCAGAAGTGTTATTACTCACCTAGCGTAGCAGTATTGCAATAACCATAGATCAAGCTGACGTATGACAAATTCAAATTGATGGAACACGGCACTTTGAACGTACATACTTTGTCTTGTATGCCTCTATGAGCTCCGCATCTTCAGCTGTCGCGGACATCTTGCGAATATTTCGCCAGACCTGTTAGAAGGAGAGAAGCAGTGAGATGAGAGAATGAGTTGTTGGAGAGTTCACGTACCACTGATATATATACATCCTATACCCCCTAGTTAGAAATGCAAAAGGCAAAAACTCGTCGGTATGGGCTGATGATTACATCTATCACTACATCTACTTCTAGTTGTACTGTTTGGGCAAAGCGTATCCAGAATGCTGCCATCTATTCGATCATCTAGCCCATCCGTTCTCGTCCTTCCCCGTCTGTTGCTATTTATCACCATCTGTCTTCAGTAGGCATCCCTGTCTGAAAAGCCCATCCCTGCTGATTTACTAGAGATAGATTGGTAAGAGATAGATATGATTTGCGAGGCAACTTACTTACCTGGGATACACTCTTGTACCGACTGCTAGGGCACCCTCGGAACCAGCTCTTACTGCGCGTGGAGTACTCTATGATATATTACAAGGCCCAGAGCCAGTCGTCTCAGATAAAGCATGAAAGAAGAGAGAAATACCGCTAAGCATGTGAACCGTATCGCCGGCATATCGCAGGAGCGGCTAGCGTCCCACATTGCCTCTAGCATCTAGCTGGGGATACCAGGCTGTCGTGCACAGTATGTAGACGCGAAATGGCGATGGATCTGCATGCATTTCGTGCTGGTCTGAAAGTGCACGGAGGAAGCGATGAGTTCTTCCGATGTAGAGTAGCAATCGCGACCTGAAAAGACTGACTATTAGTCCTGTCGGCTGAAGACAGTCGTCGTCCAGGACGATTACTCACCTTTATATGACAACCGCCTGCGGGACTTATCGACGCGATCCCCAACCAGCTCACTCACGGTGCAGCTACTTTCAAGATGCAAACGGCGGTCTGACAATTGCGAGCGCAGATTAGATCATATGGCTATACAGTTTTTCCGTGTTTTGCCGCCGCCGCCAACGACGCGTTCATGTCGCGTTCGCCAACTGTCTCACCTCTGCCTATGATGTTCACAACACGAAGTCGTCAAGACCTGCCTTGAAGATTAGCCTCCGCTTTCTGGTGGTGTTCCATCTTTGTCATCCGAAGAGCTACCGCGCATATCTTGTAAGGATGCGCACTGGCATGCTGCAAACCGGACTCGGCGCACTGATCGACCGGTGCGACCCCCACCTCATCACCATTCGCTGAGCAGCAACCAGGATGAGCACTGCGTTGATTCTATGCGGCCTGGACCATAGTTTTCTTGCTGATTCCTGCTGACACTTCGAGGCCCAGGTTTGCCGGCACTGACTAGGACTGCTCGCACTGGGCCCGCTCCCGGCATAGGCGCACTCTAATACCCCTCCATCCACGGACCCCAATAGATATCCATCCTATGACGATCACGGCCCTATTTTCTCGTACAATTCCAGTCAGCTTATGTGCATACGTCTATACCTTACGGCGAAGGAGGCTGCGCATGAAGGTTGCGTATGGTACCAAAGGCTCGCCCTCCATCTTTAGCTTCATATCACTTTTCCGCTTGAACATGTCGAACAGACATCGATCCACTCAACTCGCCAGACCCTCCATGTGACGTCCCAGGGCACGGAGAAGTTCAAAGCTAGATACGCGACTATGGAGTCTCCGGATACAGAAGTGGCGTTTAATGAGTTCCATACCTCGTACGTTCCGTGTTCCCCAGTACATGCGGTCTCATCTGAATTTCGTGCTACAGGTCTGATGTGCTATCCAAAAAGTGCAGTGAACAGCTTTTCACCATTCAACCAGTCGCCCTATAGGACACCCGAGACGAGACTCTCCGGCCACTATTATTCACTGGACGCCATCCCCACCCCTTTCATTAATCCAGATACAATATTATGTGCTGAATGTCCAAGAATTCACTCTCTGGCTTAAGACCGTGACCCTACTAACCGCGCTGGTCAATTTCCTGTTTTCCTTTTGTCAACTCGCTGCTCCCTCTGTATCCCGCCCTTCCTTCCGAAGAATCTTCCATTAGTGTCCTATCCACCTACTCTTTGGCTGTCACGCCCCGTTGACATCGCGTCTGCATCTCAGGCTTTTGCACAGCCATCCCCTTCACCGTCTCTGCCTTCCTCACACTCCTGCATGCACCTTTACCCGCGACTTGCACAGAATCATGCCGCACAAGCTCCTGCAGTGCTTGTGTCAGCTTCATACCTGCGTCGGCTCGAGAACCATTGAAATCTCCGCCCAGTACCCCGCCGACCGGCCCGCCGATGCCCTCTGCGAACCCACCTCTCGCTCCGCCACCTATTCGGCAGTTCATAGCTTGCGTAATCCGGTGCGCCCGCAGCATGCGTAACTCCTCTATTACGCCTAGTGGCACGTTGCCAGTGCACTTGTGCACTTTTTCGTCGTCCAAACGCACGGGAGTGGGGTGAAGGACGCACTTGGCGCTGTGCTTGAGATATTCGTGCAGAAGATACCCATCGGATACGCAGTTGTGGAAGATGCGAGCAACGAGCGTGTGGAGGACGTATGTATTGAGGGAGAAGATGCTGGATTTGGGGAGCTGGATCTGGTCGTGGATGATACGTTGACGGTAGTAGGTGCATCAGATGATGGCGAGATCGGTGCGCTTTGTTGCAGGCAAGAAGGAGCGTCTCGGAATGACAGTGACGGGGCTGTATAAGGACGTAAGCACCTAGAGTTTTGGTTAGGTCACGCATCTTGAGCACTTACTGATCCTGAGATAAGGGAGCTTCATGAATGACAACGCCGTAGTGTGATGGACGTGGAGGAGGTGCCTGCATTCAATGCACAGTAGTTCTGCAACTCAGCGGTGACGATAACGATGGCACGTGTAAAGCTAATTGAGCACTCTGCACGTAGTTGCTTGATGCTACCGGGGATCCGAAGATAAGGCCTTTTTGGGGAAGGCCTGGATAAGAAAGGTGTGAGCATTGCGCGAATATGAGATGTGAAATCGAGAGAGATTGCAGCAACAGCAACGGGCTGATGCTTGCCTGTGCAACCCGCAACAACCAGCACTGCGGCTGTGTTTGCTTACCTCGGTTTCTCGGCCTCTTGAAGGAGACACGACTGAGAGCTGTGCTCTCTTCAGCATCATATCGCGATCTCGCCCGCCAACCCCGATACTCCGTATGAGGAATGAGGCGGCGATGGTAGCAGTAGTACCGATTGTGTAACATCGAGATGATAAAGCTCGCAATGTTAGGCAGTTGGCACAAGAGCGTGGAAGAATCGAAGGGGCAATGGTGACAGCACAGCCGAAAGCCAGCCGCCTGCAGATGGAGCGTGAGGCGTCGAAGCAAGTCGTCACCAAGAGGAGGCATTCACAACAAGAGACGCAATTGCCAGTATAATCATCCCGAAGAACTCGAGCTGTAGGCCAAGCCTAGCGACTACAGGCGTTCATATAAGCAGAGATATCGGCGAGACCAAGTCGAACTTCTGAGTTACCCCAAACAAGAACGCCACAATGCTCGGTAATAGCCGTGAACGCCATGTGGTAAAGTTTGAGACGCGACACGCGCTCTTGATTGAGCGGTATCGTCGTAGTCTAGTAGTTCCACTCTGTGCCCCGTCATTTGCATTAGCTCTGCGTCCACCCATTTCCCACCCTCCCGTCAAGGTACTGTACGCGGTCATCTTGTCCGCCGCTGCGAGACAGGACTTGAGTGCATGGATGAACTGCGCTCAGGCCCTATGATCCCTAACTGGTGTACACATGTCATTGAGCTCAAAGACTCGTCCAGCATTGGTCTTGGGAAGAGGCTCGGCCGTCGCTAGCGCAGCATCTTCCAGCGGGGCCGCGGTGTTCATCGTCAGACAGACCATGTACAGTCGAGGGCAGCGTGTCATCAACGACAGAATGGAGGACGCTGTGGTGAGGGGACGTTCCTGGCACTTCGGTAACTTCATCCTGAGCATATGCTAGGCGGGCCACGCATTCGCCATGATCTCGACGAACACACCGTCGATGGTGCACCCAACGTTGCCACTGACAGTAAGGCTCCGGAAGCCCTTGAGCCTCAAAAGAGGCGCAAATGCCGATCCTGATACCACTGCCACTCTCTCGCTAGCTATGAGGTTATCGCTTAGCTCGTCCTCAGCAGAGACCATGAGGGTGACGTCTTCAGGGATAGAGAAATCGGCAGCAGCGTCAAGCATGCGCTTGATGTTCGCGTCGGATCTCAAAGTATGGAGAATAGCTTTTAGGGAGCGTAGATGAGGTGCTTGGATGGCCGTCAGGGCATCCGTAACGGTGGCTGCATACTTCTACACCGTGAATATCAAGATGTGAGGCAAGGGAAGTAAATGAGAGGTAAGGATACGCCGAACTTGTCGGGCCTGAAATCTAGGAGGACGAGTGCTAGATTCCGTAGATTCCGCAACGCAGCAAAAACACGGAGAGAGGTCTGCCACGCGTTCGGAAGTGGAATGGCCTTTTCAATGTATTGTAGCTCTGACAGTTTGGCGATCAACTCCCGGTGAGCTCGGGAGAGCTTACTTTGGCCGGGACGCTCGAGCTCGGCTAGGCCGGGCGTGTACCCAAGCATGACGACGGTAAGCGTAGGGAAAGCCTGGCCTGTCGTTGCAAACGCGTCCTCCGCCTGAAGAAACCCTTCGATGTTCTGCGGCAGCTGCGAAACTTGACCATTGACTGACAGCAGAGACGTCGGGCAGAGGCTAAGCCCAGGAAGCTTCGGCACACGTTCCGGAAGCGTGGTTCCGTATAGAGTATCGTTCGGGGTCTGCAAGACATACTCGAAGCTCGCGCGATTGAGGAACAGGGCACTTCCGTGATACCAGTGAGCGATGTTCGTGTTCAGCACATCCAGGCCACTGAAACAGTAGCAATCACCCCAGCTGTTCGTGCTCCAGTTGCGGCAATAGTACCGGCGAGGGCAATGAGTTTGACCCGATGAGCATGTCTATGGATTGAGTGCCAGTCGGCGGTGGAAGGCGTGCCTTTAAGTTTGTATTCCTAGCCAGATATCAGGGCGGCACATAATGGATAGCAAAAGCAAAAACATACGTTACTGGAACCAACCCATCCGGCACAGTCCGGGTCTGCTACAAGTGAGACGGGAGGCATTTGAGGATGAGGAGTAGATCGGGCGGCTCAGCCCAAAACTCGTCTAAAGCGCACGACAATAGAGTTCGGCAAGTCCTCGCCAATGCCGCTAATGCTGCCGTACTTGATGCATTAACTGCTGCATCCAGCCCATGGATCCTCCCCGCACGCATCGCAGAATCCAAAGGGCATCCGGCTGTCGGACAGTCCATTGGGTACCTTACGCGACAAGCCGTCACTGCTGAACAGAGGTGTGACACACAACTATGTGCCTCGAGAGTCCGCAGTTCCACATGTCCTCGAGTTGCCCATCAGTCTACCCTGCAGCGGGCGATCTCTCCTACGGGATTAGTACGAGGATCTTGTTCGCAAACTGCGCGATGGCGACGAGAAGCTTGAGCCGACTGCGGCGAAGGNCATGATCAAAGGCGAGGCGGACCGATTGGACTCGGCGTTCCACCTGGGGTATAATATGATTCTGAACCTGATGAAAGTTGAGGGCATTAGCCCGGAGTTCATGCTCGAACGGTGCTTCTTCCAGTTCCAGAGCAATGCGGGAGTGCCGCTCTTGGAGGATGAGCTTAAGCGCGAGGAAGAGAAGAAGGCGAGCATCACCGTGCCGGACGAGCAGCTGGTCAGCGAGTACTACGAGTACCGGCAACAGCTGGACCAAATGCAGGCGGACTTCCGCGAAGTCATCACACACCCCACGTACAGCCTACCGTTCTTGCAGACCGGTCGGCTGGTCAAGATCAAGTACAAGGACCTCGACTTCGGATGGGGCGTCGTTGTCAATTACCAGAAACGCTTGCCCCCAAAGGTTTGCACGATCACCGCGCTCTGCACATAGACGAAGACTAACACTGTTCCTTAAAGAATCGACCCGTACAGGATGAGGAGCTACCGCCGCACGAGAGATACGTCGTCGACGTTCTGCTCAACTGCGTTGCTGGCACAAATCTCCCCAAGGACCGGACTGCCACCACCGCCACGCCTGCGGGCGTGCGGCCATGTCTTCCTGGCCAAAAAGGCGAGCCGCTAGTCGTCCCTGTATTACTTTCCACAGTGGAGAAGATAAGCCATCTGCGGATACACTTGCCCAAGGACATAAGACCCCTGCAAGCACGCGAGACCGTCTGGAATAGCGTGCTTGAGGTTCACCGTCGTTTCCCAGACGGCATCACACTCCTCGACCCGATTCGGAATATGGGCATTACTGACGATAAGTTCAAAGTTTTGGTCCAGGTGAGCCTTACAATTTTTCGAGCCGGGATCGTGACCAAACAATGCGTACAGAAAATAGCCGCGATGGAGCAGAAGATGTTCGCAAGCCCGCTGCACAAGGATCCACGCCTGCCCGAGTTATACTCTAAATACGCAGAGAAGCAAGAGTCCCAGCAGCGCATTCGCGAGCTGAAAAAGCGGATACAGGCCACACATGACATCCTCCAGATGGAGGAGCTCAAGGCGCGGAAGCGGGTTCTGCGGCGGCTGGGCTTCACCACCTCCGCGGACATCGTGGACGTGAAGGGCCGTGTCGCATGCGAGATCAGTACTGGCGACGAGCTACTGCTGACGGAGCTCATTTTCAACGGCGTGTTCAACCCGCTCACCCCGGAGCTGTGTGCGGGGCTCCTGAGCTGCTTCGTCTTCACAGAAAAGGTGCGATAAAGCAGTGTATGCATGCGTCAACACAGCTGACAGGCCTGCAGAGCGAGCAGGTGACGAAACTAAAGGAAGAACTCGCGGCACCGCTGCGCGTTATGCAGGATATGGCCAGACGTATTGCTAAGGTTTCAAAAGAGTCGAAACTGCCCATTGTTGAGGACGAATACGTCCAATCCTTCAAAGTCGAACTCATGGATGCGGTTGTACAATGGTGCAGAGGTGCCTCGTTCAGCGAGATTATGAAGGCAAGTCTTATATTGAAGTCTCGCATATTTTGGACTGACAGTAGGCTTTCCAGATCACCGACCAATTCGAGGGCTCGCTCATTCGTGTCTTCCGGCGACTCCAGGAGCTTATACGCCAAATGGCCCAGGCAGCCAAAGTCATCGGAAACACAGAGCTACAGGAGAAGTTCGAGAAGGCATCAGAAATGCTCGAGCGTCCGAACTCCGTCATCTTCTGCTCCTCATTGTACCTGTGATCATCCATCATATCATTTTTCTTCCTTCATGTGCGTACGGTTTCCCGCTGGTGAACGGTCCGAGTCTTTTCGTGCACAACACACAACAAATCTGGTTTGCCCTATTTTACATACAGGGTCGAATACATTCTAGAGTGGTATATCGTGATGACGTATATTTTGGCGTGAGGGGGTTAATGCAAGGTAGTTCAGCACGCGCCGTCGTCCGTCCAGACGCCAGCTGAGCCTCCGGGCGTGTCGCCTTCGGTCCACCATTTCGCGGTCCACAGGTCTCCGTCTAGAATCGGTGATGTCAGCGCACGCTTGTGAATTATTGGTCTTATAGCACTTACTGTAGACTGCTGTCTGGCCACCAGTGTAGATCGACTGGAACATACACATCAGAGACGGCATGTTCCTTGCAAAATGAGATTACTTACAGAGGAGGACCAAGCTGCGACACCGGCGCATTGGCCGGAACCTGAGACGCCGGTAGGAGATGAGGCGGCCGAGGAAGATGTCGAGGTGCCGCTGCCTGATGTCCCCATGTTATTCCGGATGTTGTCCCACTTGCTGGTGGGGTAGCTACGTGGAATTAACGTCAGTGCTCGAAACACGGAGTGTAACAACATGATCCCTCACTCGAGGTGGTTCTAAAAGTGACGCGAATTAAGAGATTATTAGTTTGAGAACGGACATTACTCACAAGGGTCTGATCAAGAGTGCTGTAAACGCTAGCCGTCGTACTCACGAGGGACTCAGTACCGTTTTTATCTGTAGAAAGCTATTGGGGATATGAGGCTAGATGCTTACGCCAAATCAACTCAAACTCACATCCCAGAACATAGACCCGCCAAGACCGTTGGTCTCAACGTATTGGGCCTTCAAGGAAGCGATATGAGGATCGTCATAAGACACGAGTTCCATCTTTACAGGATCGTAGGAGTAGCTGGAGACGTCAGTGAGGTTTTCATAGACCTGTGACGCAGAACATGATCAACGAATCGTGTCGCGTGATTAGAGATAAGCGTAGACTTACTGTAGCACCCGCCAGAGGGAGGACGTTGTACGAGTAGATACCAGCCTGAAGTGTTCCGGGCCCAACCTATCGAACACTATGATTGGGGGTCCAGTCTGATCTGTACATTCATTACTTACGCCGTTGTAGGAGTCCCCGAGCCCGGCAGTATCCTCGAAGGCGCGCCCGTACAATGGAATACCTGCACAATAAATGACGATGAACGGCTATGCTGGCCAAAGCGCACGAAGAAAGCGCACCCATGACCATCTTGCTCGGGGTGGCACCTTGGCCGAGATACCATTTGATCGCTTTATCGGTGGACACACCAGTCCGCGCACCACCGTAGAGGTTAGCTGCATCGCAGAATCAGACCTGCACCGATACGCGAAACCAACAACTGCTACCTTGGTTATCCGTCTGGTGATGACATGTCAGTACAGCAGTATGAACAGAATCTACTTGTACTTACGTAATTAAGCCAGGAGCCGGCATAATCATAGGCCTTGCAAGCGAAGTGAACACTGCAGCCGACGTCGTAGATCATGTCGATCATATCCGACTTACCATCAGATTCCAGTAGTTCAGCGCCTGTAGAATAATCCTTAGCAAGGATCACAAGATAAACAATGCGCTTGCTTTTACCTGGTCCATTTGAGGAACGACGAGATATTGGTAATTGCTTTCGCCAGCAGGGACGGCAGCCTATCAGGAAGTTGTAGCTTAGACCTATAGAAACAGCTTCTGGATCCTCGGACGCACCGTAAGCAGATAAGGAGTAGCGTCGCCTTTCGATGAAGCGAGCTCATCAAATGCAGATCTCAGCGCCGTGAGCAAATCCGCGAAGCCTTGGGCCTGCTCAGGTGAGCTGGGATATTCGAAATCGATGTCGATACCATCCAGACCATAATCCGAAATAAACTGGACAGCGGAGCTGACGAAGGTGGCGCGCGAAGTAGCATCGGTCACGAAAGAGAAGTGACCATCCTGAGAGTAGGTCCAACCGCCGACAGACAGGGAAACCTTCAGGTTTCTGATAAATTGCAAGTAAGCGTCTGGAAGTCAGATTAAGTCAAAGCTTCTTTACCTGTTGGCCATCTTGAGCAGATACAGCTACGCAGAGCTTGTTATCAGGCTGCAACGTGTATCAAGAAGAGAGACTCGCCTGCTTTAGGTTTCCGTACAAGTTGTTCCCGGGTTCATCCCATGAGTCACCAGGATAGTGTTTCTGGGGGGACAAACAGGAAATGTGGACATACACGATCAGAAATAAGCATAATACGCACTTGCTCATCTGCGTAGGTATCAGTAAGGGAAATATTACCAGTATCTGGAGATACATCCGCGAAGGCATATAGGATGAGTGTCAAAGGGTCCGGGTTAATGTCAGTCGGTTCTTTGCATGGGTAAGTACACCGTTAATCACCAGCATGAACGGCGAATGCTCCGCAACTTACGAAAGTTGGCTCCGTAGATACCCCTATCGATGGACATGAGCGTCATGTACGAGGTTCTTGAAGGCACGAGGCATACCAATTTGTGAAGTACGCAGAGTTCGTCTTGGCACCTGCCCGCTTGTGAAGGACCTTCGGTGTGGGGTTGCCAGACTGATATGCGTGTGGGGTGTCCTTGTAAGTGTCAGGACGACGCATAACCTGCGTTGGGATTGCGTTGACCGTTAAGACGGCGGTCAACGCAATGGCCGCCAGAGCGAAGACATTGAGGAAGCGAGCAGAAGCAATCATTGTGACAATGTCGTGGGCTCAGTAATGGGGAGAGGAGTCTGAAGGACAGACGTAGAGGCCCTGCTCCCTGCCACGGTGCTTCCGAGCCTCTATATACCTTCGCTGGAATCGCATCTCCGGCTCGAATCCGTCGTGTAGACCCATCCAGGGATTTTTCAAGCCGACGAAAGACATCCTTGTGATTCGAACGAGCCAGAAGCCGATCAGAGCGAGCACAAATGTCGTGTCTCGTCGCTACGCTGGAAATAAGCGTACGAACATGCGGTCCTCGAAGAAGACTAGCACATGCAACCTAGGTTGGGATCCTTAGCAGGGAAGGCAACAGACAGCAATCCGGGTCACGCTATCATCTAGAGCAGGACGGCATATGGCACTGGGTCGGCTGATAAGCAGGGACACAGGCAGCGCGCATGAGGCCGGACGACTCACAAGGCGCACTGTTCGATCCTCATCTGAGTGATATCCAAGTGAAATGGAAGGCGATAAGTAAGCTTACCCTTCGCCTACTTGGGATAGACTCGAACAACATGGCTGTGTGAGAAAGAAGTCCGAGATTCTAACGGTGCGACTGACCTGGCAACAAAACACCGATAAGATCCAATATTCCATCTGTAGAAGTCTGGAATGACTCGAGCCTACCTATCACTGTTGGATTCAAACTGAAAGATGTGACATCGAACTGGTAGAGTCATGACAATGGGCATGGTCTCTGGAGTCGGTCGTATCAGTTGATGATCCTTTCTTGCACTATAATTGCCCCTGTAAATGCGGATCATATGTGGACATGCTCGCTTGGACACATTATCGCTCAATATACGGTTCAGTTGATCCTCATGCAGCGAGTGATGGTAGGTGATGGTGAGCGAGTGAGACCTCGAGAGTCTCGTCTGGTCTCAAGCCATCGCCGGGTCTGCATCAGAGCCTTATAGCGACTATATGCTTATGTAATGCACATGAATTCGAGCCCGCCTCCTGGCAACTTCAGGACAGAGACCCATGCATATTTGTTTTCGCGTGCGGACTCTTTCACCCCTTGAACGCGTCTGCCCCACAGAAAAGCACGTATAGGAGCCGAGCACTTTAGCCGGTAGCGAATTCATGGTCAATTTGTACAGGATTCATGCACGTTTGTAAGCACCTTCATTCCGCAAAATAATCGGACCATGGCTGTATTTACCATAGCTGTGAGACCTACCCACTACTTTTTGGTTCCACCTGATTTTGATATTCTGCGGTTTGCTCAGTCTTTGAAATCTAGAGTTTTAATGAGATGGCATTTTACCGAGACATTCAGCTATACGGCATGCCGGGGGTTACAGTCGAGAGACTTTGCGAGGCGAAAGACGAGGTTGTCCCAGGCGCGCTTCACAGGGGCCATGCGGTGCGCATGCACACGCGGATAAAGAAACCACATCTTTCACGGCGCATCTTATCCCACAAACCCACCATTGGTCGATGTCGAGTCAACGCTCAACGCAATGTGCATCCGAGCATCTGAGGAACAGGTTCGTGTGTCCAAAATGCTCACTGCCTATACGTATTGATAAAGTGCCGCAGACGCAATCATTCGCATGTCAAGTGGTAATTCCGAGAATTTGAATAAAAATCGCATTGTTTGGGTCTTGCGGCCTCCTATAAACGCATACCTTTGTCTCTGATACCATTGAGCTAGACTCTCAGAAGCATTTGCCGCGACCAACGCGATGGCGGATCGTGCCAAGGCAATCA
>JANHOG010000422.1:0-16619 GCA_027627325.1 Phlebia brevispora
AATGAGCGAATTGATGACAATTGCACAGCATGCCTTACAATGCGTGAAATAGCTCAGCATTCTCCACTTAATGTCAGATAGTGGGAGCCATTACGGAGGCTTGACATCTCTCACAATCGTACAGACGTCTTAGAACTCTCAGAATGATTCCTTTCAATCCAAGGCAGACAATCTACTGACATTGTAGCGAAGGGTATGTAATGCTTAGAATAATTACAAGCATTCCGACAGATTCCCAATGCGTAGAAGCGCTGGCTATCAAGTCGAGGATCCTCGCGAGGCCTTGGCAAGCATTCCAAGAAAGCGCGGCAATTCTGAGAGCTTAGCAGCGCTAGTCAGCTTTTTGCTTTTTTGTCGATGGCGGAGGCCGCGGTGCAATGCAAGCGTTCAATATTTGCCGCGATATTTCCAAACAATGATCGGCGCTTGACTGTGGACAAATGCGGGAGTTCCGCTGATCGCAGCACGAGGCGCCGGCATGCTCGACTCTCCTTTCGACCAGTGCATTATCAAAACGATATCGCCACATACTGATCAAGGTACCGTATCCAACTTCTGTGAGTCGCAGGTGATTACAATATCTTTTCTTCTACTTCTCAAATGCAGCGCAGACGAGTTCCTGGTTCATTTTCACAAGCCTAGTTTGAGGCAGTTTAGATGAACATAGTGGCAGGGTGGGTCGTAAAGTCCTCAGAATGTGTTCAATCTCGTGTTGCTGCTTAGGGATGTACCATTACTTTCTTCTACTCACAAAATTCTGTATCATTTAGCCGCTGCGCAGGAAGATGGTGTCCAAGTTACACGGACAGCCAATGGCGTCACAGATGTCACTCGCGGAACGCAGGCATGTTTTCTTCTCCTCGGATGCGGGACTATCTTCTGTGGAAGGTAAGTTATGACTATGTCTAACGTGAAAGATGCAATGAACTGGCGTAGGTGCTCGCACCGTCATAGATGCCATATCCTCCCGACGCGCTGTCTCGAAGTTAACATTATCACATAATCGCCTAGGAGACGAAGGATTCAGGGAGCTGTTCGACTTCCTATGCTCAGACGATGGGAGCAAATATCAGATAGATGAGATGGATCTACATAATTGTGGTATGGGCACCGACGCTCTCCTGGGTCTCTCCGAATACATCGGAGTGAGCACGTCGCTTCGAACGCTCCATTTGCAACAGGTAGGCGTCTTTCCTGCACGAATCTGCTCATCATGCCATTGTTCTGACCGATATTCTATACCTAGAACGATTTTGGCTTGGATACAGACTCTATGGTGACTTTCACGACAGCAATCAACCGCTCAAAGGTCAGCAAGCTTATTCTTAGCTCCCTCAACTGCTCGCCCACTGCAGACGCCGTCCTTCAACTCCTTGAGCGGTTGGATAACCCCTTCCTGCACGAGCTTACGCTCTCCTACAATGGTCTTACCTCCGCCGCGGTACCCACCGTCACATCTTTTATTACGTCACCTCGCTGCCATCTTCGTATTCTGCGTCTCAGCGCCAATAAGATGGGGAACCAGGGTATACAATTCATTCTTTCCGCTATGGAACATAATTATTCACTCAGCACAATTGATCTCTACGGCAATATTGGCGATGAGGGCGACAATCCAGCTACCGACCGGCCTGCTGGGCGAGACGAGGCACGCAAGCGCATCTTGCAAAGGAACGATCACCTGCGGAAAATGGTGGAACGGGAGGCACTGCAGCTGCTACGATATTCGCGGATTCTATTGCTGGAACATATACCTTCAGGTTTTGAGGAGCCGAAGACCGGTATAACCCCCCTTATACCCGCCGAACTCCGGTTATATATCCTTTCTTTCTTTGCACCTACTTTAACAGACGCTCAGCGCGTCCGCATCTTCAACTTTGCATCCAGCTGGTCAACGTTACCCCGCATGCTATCACTCCTCTCCCCGCCTAGCTGCCTGCGTGACCCGGCGACGCTTCCCTTCGGTCATCACGTCCTCGGAGCGGAGTGCAGCAACGGGCGGTGTATGGGCTCGGCCACGAGGTCTGAATTGCAGGAGAGAGGGCGAAAGGTTGGCATGGCTGACGGAAATGGGGTGTGACTTATTCGTACCTACCTCAGCGGCGTAACAAGTCGCTGCAGAACATTCGCACGTACAAACATTACGGGAACCATATTCGGCGTTTATATCAGCTGTATACTATCAAGACGGACAAAACATGTATGAGTTTGGATCATCATTCTAACTATATTGCTAGTGTTTCCCAGGGCATACTGATATTAGAGCGATGTCCTGCACGTTACTTCATGACTGGTCTCCACCCCGTTGACGGCGATACCACCTTATATCAACAGGGACGAACTAAGGCGCCGTTTGCGCCCAGAGCACCTGCTTCCACGACATGCGCTGATTTGACATGTCTGGTGAGATTCGACTTCGTGGCAAAGGCTTTCGTACAGCCTTCTTGATCACATATGAAGGCTGTAAGGCATGCAGTGTCAGCATGATTCCTTAGAGGTCGAAAATAACCCCACGTTTAATGCCAGAATGAGTGTACATGTGGATTACCAGCGCGCTTGGCCTGTCAGTGGCTGTGTGAGACCCAAGTAAAGCATGGACGATGACAGCAATCATAGAAATTACCTAGGGAATCTCTTCGCGCACAGCTCACAGAGATGTTTCTTCGCTCTGTCCTTTTCGGGCTCAATCATAAGCAGAGGATGGAATCTTTGAGCTGGAAGCCCAGCCTGGATGGATGGTGTGGGAGATTGCAGTGCTGATTCCGCGGAATGTTCTTCAAGCCACGGCGTAGCGCGCGATATCGGCACGATGTCTGTGGGAGCCACTGAGCCAGCGAAAGCGGGGCCCACAGACGGACACACCTTCATTCAGCTGGTGGGAGGGTATTGACGCGGTGCCGGCCTAGGTGAAGTGGAACGGTGAGCGATCTCATAGGCTCGGGCGAGGACACACTCCTAACTGATACCGTGAACAGTTCGCCGTTGCTTCTCGTTGTCTGAGCGGCCGTAGGGTGATCTGGTCGAGTCAAATGCTCTAAAGGCAAGAAATAAACCGGAGCCGTGGGATGTGCCATTACGTCTACACAAACCTGGAAATAAATCACGCAGTCTGGGGAGCACCACCCGAGCTGCAGTGCTGTTGGTGCTGGGCGACATGGCTGGAAGGACGTACGGTAAATGCGAGTAGGAAGCGATATGGATGACAAGACGACAGAAAATATATAGATGAGAGAGGCGCTATCTTGAGCGCAAAGCCCTTGATGTGTCTTCACAAGTAGGCTCCCCAGGCGCATGTCTGCTCTGGAATCGTCGCATCAGTTCCTACTTACTTACAAATATCATCATAGGCCTCAATAAACGCTGGCTGAACGGCTTTCAACAAGAACATGATCACCATATCCAGCAGCTTGACAATCTATCAGAACACATCCTGCCGACTAACGTTCTCAACTACGGGGACGCGGGAACAACTTAACTCACCGTAGACCCGGAGATTGCCCACAAGGCTTCTTGGGCGGAGCTGAGCACTATGGACCCCACGATGACCTTTGTGGCGCTAGTGAATTATCACACCATAACCGGGAGCTCGTCCACCGAGCGACTTCGTCATTTTCTGGAATTCAATGTTGCACGGACGGGATGTCCATGTGCTCTGAGCACAGGAACGCGATCCTGCAGATGACCAATTTAGTCTAAGTGAAAGGCAACAATGTTTCGAAAATTGGATGGACATACTGTGGGTGCTGCTGATTGATCCCGGCAAAGCTGTACAGGTCCACATAAACTAGGATATGCCGGTGAAAGACCTAACGCGGTGCGCAGAAGATCCCATTCATCATCCGGACGGAGCCTCAAAATGTGATGCTGCGCCAGGCGGAGTCCTACGTCCGCCGTGTTGGCTGTGCATATCATACATGTGACATAACTTGTATCCGCAGTGGTCTGAACTTGGGACTTGCGATGCGGAAAGGGTCGACGAGCGGTCGTTAGGGTCTGGGCGCATCTGAAAGCTATCAAACAGGGCTGCATCGCCAGCTCGGCGGCCAGCCATGCACGAACGCTCGTACACGTGTTCGCAGCATGTACGTATCCTGGGACCTGCAACAAGGACAAATCATCAATTGAACCCCAAGCGGGATGAGCGAAACCGTCGGATATGCTCACATAGTCTACATAAGGGAACCGTCTGTTGCTGGTCTGGGTCCAGTACTTGTTGATTGACGTTGTGGCTGGAACTCACATGAATTCGTACCGCGTGGTAAGGGACCGCTTCGGGTTCAAGGCCGTCATTTGCTAGTCACCGTGCTTGCGCTCGATCGTGTGCCCGGGTGGATGGTTAATGTCGCCCACTGATGCGCTAGCTCGAGCGTTCAGTACCAACTCGAGTCGGGACAGACTGAAGCACGTTGCGTGGGAGAGGTTATGCATGCTCACATCGATTGGGTGGCATCCATCTTGCTCAAAATCTGGGAATCGATCCGCGTCAATCTCATTCGCCACAATATGAATGCTCCAGCCGTATGCGCACAATGGGACTGTATCGATAATGTTGAGTGGGACCACGAGATACACTGATGCACGAGGAACGACTTAAACATTCTCAGCTCCCTGCACTCGGACAAACTTCCCATCGGTATCGCGTACGACAGTAAAATTCAATCCGTGCAATTCGAAGACCTCCTCATATTCCTCCTCACCATCGTCGTCGTCTCTACGTCGGCTATGACGAGGCTCCCCTTGAGATGTGACTTTCTGCCAGCTATATCGGTGTACATATTAGCTTCATGGAGCATATGAAGGAGTTCGACGTACACAATTCGCTGCAGGCTCGGTAAGGCTCGAGCAATACGCTCTGAAGCCACGAGATTCATGCTTGTCTCTATGTCCTTTACCTCAGGCTCCTCGTCATCCTTGCCTACGCTACCATATGGGCCATACAGGCTGACGCCTAGACTTAGTTGTTCAATTTTCTGTAGAGGCCTAAGAACAGCAGCGTATTGCGTCTGTTGGTGCAGCGAATTAGGTATAGCTAGGCTCAGCTATGATTCACTTACTCCAACATTCCTTCCTACAGCAATAGCTAAAGCCTTGTCTGTACTGATGCCCAGTTTTTCCTCCGTGGCGAAGTCATCCGATGTCACGACAGTGTCTCCGAACGGGTGCCCATAGAGTTTTGGAAGTAATGTGAGTTCCCGAAGCTCCGTAAATCGCGAAGCGATATACGACAGGAGTTCGACACTGCTCTCCCCTAGCCTCATGCGGAGTAACGTTGTCGTGGCGGGGAGATCGGAAAGTGCGGCGATGGCTTCATCGACAGTGAATGGTGACTTGTCAGTGAAGTCGTACTGGGTCATCGCTGAGTACGCTTTAGCTTTTGGGATAGATTACTTGTAGGTGACACAAGACGGTTTGGAGAGTACAGTGAAGACCTTGGCTGACTGCGTTGCGAACGCGACCGTCGGTAGAGGTACGCTTGAATTCCGATTGATCACGTTACGGATGCCCATTCGTAGGCATTATACTCACCATAGGTCTTCTGATAGAAACCTGAACCCAGGCGTGCAGGACTGTATGATATGTAGACGCGGCGTTTCTCCATCAGGAATAGTGCGTTGGGCTTGTCGAAAATGATTGCAGAGCGGGTAGTGGTTCTTCAGATTCCTTTGAAAATCTACTGACACTGTCAGCACAAACACAATCTGCTTCATGTTCAAAAATACAACAATATGAGGCTCTTCATTGCAGAGCTGGATTTCACTCTATTCAGTGAAATATAGCCAATAATTATGCGATAGCACAGGGTAGCACCGTTGTCCGAACTCAAGGTCGCCACGCCGGCGCTAAGTATCCGGATGCGGGTTTCGGGAAAAGCCGAGCGGCCTCGCTTGTAACACGCTGATGATGGCAATCGCGGTCTTCTGCCTTCGACAACGAGCAATGCTCACTCGCCATTAGGCGAAACTTATCTTTTGTTCGGTTTACTCTGTTCAGCGGCAAGTGTTCTGAGCAATACATGAATTGCCGAATGTATTGACGGTAACGCATCTTTGTACCATTTTGTTCGTGCAGCAAACTCTAAACTCGCTACAGACGATGCTCAACGCTCACACTATGCTTCCTCCCAACGGCTATCATGACAAAGATATTAATGCTGGCAATGAGGACGAACTAGCGGGAATTGGGCTCCCAACTCCACATCATGACCTTTGGTTCTCAGATGGTTCCATAGTTCTTCAGGCAGAACGGACGTTATTCCGAGTCCACATCTCATGGCTTTCTCGTCATTCAATGGTTTTTCGAGACATGTTTTCCATGCCGCAGCCCGCACCTGTAGAGCGTTCCCAAGACATACCATCAGACTTCGTCCCGGATGGCTGTCAATATATGCGTTTGGACGACACAGCTGAAGACTTAGCCAACTTGCTCACCGCGATATATGACGGTCCTAGCTTCGGAAACAATGACCGTGCAGACTTCCAGATACTGTCCGGAGTTTTGAGGCTTTCGACGAAGTACGCGGTAGATGATCTTCGTAGGAAGACGATTGAGCATCTCAGCGTAGCCTGGCCATCGACTTTGAAAGGCTGGGATGCTCGCGAGGAGGCTGCTCGCACCTCCGAGGCTGAATCTGCAATACCGCGGCGCCAGCGTTATCCTTCTCCCATAGTATGGTTTTGATATATTCAGGCGCTATTGCGTAGGCTAACGTTATATTCAGGCGGTAATCAACCTTGCCAGAAAAGTAGACGCGCCGTCGCTGCTTGCTGCTGCTTTCTACGAGTTGTCTCGGTACCACTTCTCCGAGATCTTCGGGCCAGGGCAGCATGCCGCCCTGCGGAGCGATACCGAAGTGCTCAGCCCTACGGACTTGCAGCGGCTGGCGCTTGGAAAGGAGGGTTCCCAACAGGCGATACCAGCCCTCATTCAGTCGATGGGGCTACATAGTCAGCGCGAACATACGCTGTATTCCTGTCACGGCACTGCCAGAATCCCCGCACATCATCGACGCAGGAGCTCCGGCCAAGTCTGTACATCCGCGGCAGCTTGCCGACAGGACCTGGCCGAGCTTGTTGAGCTTGCCACTCAGCATTATCTCTTCGATAGAGGCAAAGGTTGTACGGATCCTCTGTACGTAGCCGAAGAACTGGGGCAACTTAAGAGTGCGGAGCTCAACGACTGTCAGGCGTGCGCGAGATCTTTGGAGGCGTGGGCCTCTAAGGAACGGGAGAAAATATGGAAATTAATACCAGGATGGTTTCATCTGGAATATGAGGATGTAGTAGTTAGACTAGGGAACGCAACACTAGACGCATGATTCAGGTACTAGCTGCGGCACTCGGAAGTTGTGGATTCAATGCGAGACGCGCATTCGCATAGCGGGCCCCGCAACCGAATGCTTGATACGCGCGCACAGTCTTGTTTGGCTCGTGTCAGCCGAGTCGCCACAACGCTCTTTCTCAAAATCTTCCAGGTTCAACATGTTAGTACTGTTGATTCGCCGCTGGCACACGTGTTGTGGAGTCAGCTGCAAAAGTGATTGACGGTTCTCTGATTGCGAAGCCTTGGATATATCACCATAAATAAAGTACATCAATGTTGTGCTATCTTTCGTCAGTTGCTGTGTTGACCAGTGTACCGCATTACCCGAAAGAGAGGCAACTGCATGGTCTGCTTCTAGGCTGACACCTCTGGACCGGATCCCCATCTACTCAAACCGACCGCTCGTACCGTAATTTCTGTCCGTACCAGTACACAACTTCGTCTTACAGGCATACAACATGTCTCCTGTGCATGCCCTTGATAGGTATTATCTCGCCGTCACTCTTCTGGTCACCGTTGGATATCAGGGTCTGGGATTCCTGATAGCTTGGACATGTCAAGTCTGTCGTTCACCACCGTTTCACGCGTGCAACGCTGACTTTGATACTGGATTATAGTTTGACAAAATCACCGACTTCACGGGAGGTCTGTCTGTTTTCTGGTTTCTGTCATTGATATGGAAACTGGCGTCCTCCACTGACCGCCGTGGCCTTCCAGGTTCTAATTTCTTTCTCTTAGGTTGGAATATCATGCCCTGTTTAATGAGCGTTCGCTAAATACTATGAAACTCTAGCACTGCTCACGCTCTTGATGGGCAACACCTTCTACGCTCGAAATATCGTGGCCAGCGTCTTTGTTATGATATGGGCCACACGACTAGCTGGTAAGGCCCTGATAAATTTTCCGGGATGCATGATTCAATCGCTCGACAGGTTTTCTCTTATTCAGAGTACTCAAGACGGGTCGAGATGCCCGCTTTGACGAAATTCGCTCCCATTTCTTCAAATTCCTAGGCAAGTGCAGTAGATAGATATGTAATAATACAGTACTCAACTTCCACAGGATTCTGGGTTGGTGAGCCCGCTTGCCTTTAACATTATCTCGGGTACATTTTCTTATAATGCACTTGGACATCATGTAGGCCAGATTATTTGGGTAAGCACGATCGCACGATTGAGCGGAAGGGAGCAACCTTAAATCACCCCGACAGGTCTGGACGGTATCGCTACCGGTTGTTATTCTCAATTCACCTGCTGTGTCGGATCGAAGGCTGCGAGGTACAAATCCGGCCTTTGGTACTGCCGGTGATATTGTCGGAATCGTACTATGGGTACTCGGATGGAGTATCGAAAGCACGGCGGATCTTCAAAAGGTAAGTTGGATCATCTGTGTACACCCCTCCCTTATGTTCTGTCATCAGTACATCTACAAAACCTCCAACCCACCGAAAGATCGGGCTGTCAATGTGGGTTGTTGGTTTCATTTCGAGAATCGATGCAGTCACTCATTGGACGATCAGATAGGATTATGGTCGTGGTGTCGCCACCCGCCTTATTTCGGCGAGTATGTCTTTTGGTTTCTCCCAGTCAAACCCTACTGAGTTCTGAAACGATCGCGTTCAGAATCCTCTGTTGGTGGGGTATTTGGGCTCTGTGCCTTTCACCGTCAATAGACAGCGCCCTTCCGTCGTCCGCCAAGGCCGCCCAACGTGGGTCCGTGATCTCTCCATTTTTCACCATGGTGTACGTATCCAAAGGGCGCCTTGGTCACACTTGTCTCTCACTGATCTACGCTTTGTCAGACTTCTACTGTTCGCGTCTGGGATACCTACTGCAGAAAAGCCCACTGCCCGCCGCTTCTTCTTGCTGTCGCACGGATCTGAAGATCCGGAGTATCCTGACGCATGGGTACATTACAAGGAGTATCTCAACTCGACCTCGTTGTTGATACCCCTGCCGCCGTTTGTATACCGCCGCCTCCCTATGTGGCTGAAGCGTTCCGTTCTGTTCGATTGGCCTATTTACCGCTTCAACGAAGAAACAGACGGTAAGCAGGCAATAGAAGAAAGTCACGAGGGTCAACTAGGCGCATAATGGGAAAGATATCGTGGTCACCTATCGATATACTGCCGCAGCTGTAGGTCTACGTTCGCTAAGACCAATGACTCGAGAGTGAGGTTTTCGTCGTTCATGCGCTTTTCCTGTCCACGAAACCACTGCGCCGGTTGTACTCGGGCCACATGGATGTAATACAAGTTCATATACCGTTGCTACGCACAGTAAATGATATGGTCCATAACTATCGAGCCTTGCCCGCGTTCTCCGTATTTTTCGCCTATGTACGTATTTATGTTTTTTCGCGTGCGTTCATGCACGACCTCCAAACCCGTTGGACTTGACGCTCTCTGTGTACCTTAGTCACGCACTACTAAATAATGAAGATAAGCGCGATAGCGCGGCGATGGAGGAAAGGACATGCCGTGGAATCTGTTTCAACCCATGGCCTCGAAAGACGTGCCTGCATTAATCAGAACGGTGTCATCCCAGCTATCGTCACAGCATCCCAGTTGACGTGATATAGTCAGCACAAACTCAGGCACGCAAGTTGGCGCAGCAGCTGGCGTCGAGCGCGTTGAAGGAGAGAGATACTCGTGGAGGGTTGAAGAAGATGAACATATCAGATGGAGGTAGTGCCACACTATGTTGCGAGACGCGGCTCATCACTATCGGTCCGCTTGCAATCTTGCGTTTGAAATGAGCCGCTACAGATATCCCATCTCTTCAAGTTTGCAGAATACGCCACCCAGCGCGCTTCGACTCCATACAGTGTGTTCTTCCGTTTCTCAATGTGCACAGTGAAGCCGTATTTTATATGCGTCGCGTACGCGTTGACACGAAAATTTGTCGACATCTATGTGGTCGAGCTAGACAACAACTTATGGTCTCTGGGACTCGTTACAGGTGAGCATCTTTATAAGTTACGTACCGTCTTGCTCCATTCAATCCTGAATTTGATTCCATGAATTGTGCCACCCGAAGCCGGGGCGACAGTAGTGTGACTCCCATTGTATGAGCAGGAAGTTGTACCATAGTCTGCCAGAGAGTCGTCATCACCAATATTGCGGGCTTATGAGCCTGTTTGTGACAAAACAAAATAGGAAGGTGGTTCTCACGGTGCGCGACAATAACGGGACGCGTTGGCCCCCGCGCGACCGCGGCATACGCTCTTGATCTTGTACACGATGTGCTCTCCTTCAGTCTTCACCACTGCTACGTTCACACTAGACCCTCCGCCCATCCCATTCAAAACGCTTACCAACGGCCCATTAAATGCGTGTAGTATCCAGCGAGGTGGGACCTGTTACCCAGGTCCCGCTCGAATACTTCATCGAACACGTTCTACCTCCCCTTCATCCTAATATCGACATTGACACAGTTTTGCAAGACTTAAGGAGGGCAGGGAGAGGAAACAGGCATCCTATTACGAGATCGGGTCGGTGGTGGGGGTTTGGGCAGGATCCTACCAGCACGAAACATTCTGTAAGCCGTTCCTACATCCATTTCCCAAAAATCGTCGACGCCATTGTCAAATATAGAGCACCTCACGGCATGAATCCTTCTGTCGATTTCATGCACAACCCAAAGCCCATTCCGCCTTGGAGAAAACGCGGTGAGACAGCTTTTCCGGACGCGTTCATGCTCCTTCGCGGAGCCAGTAAGTCAGATGTGAAGTGGACGGACATCTGGATTGTCGGTGAATATGACAAAATAGAGCCCTCATCCTCTGTGATTGCTGTATGTTCTAGTGCTGCATTTCATCTGAGCTCATCAGCTAACAAGGACATCTAGAAAATGAACTGGAGCATAGCTCGCGCACTTGAAGACCCTCGTCGACGCTTCATATTTGGCTATACAGTCGAGAACACAAGCATGAAGTTGTGGTTCTTTCACAGAACTGAAGCCATCTTTTCGACGAGTTTTAATTTTATCACTGTAAGTGTGCGCTCTCTTCCGTTAGTTAATTGATTAAGCTCTCGTAGGAATCTAGGACTCTAACCCACGTCCTACTCGCTTTTTTGTATGCAGAGCCCCATCAACTCGGATGGGATACTACGATGATCCCGGTCTCAGATGACGAAGGCAATCTGCAATACGACTTCACTATAGAAAACTTCGACGGTTCGAAGTCTCTTTTCCGTTCGCTGAAGCTTATATACGGAGGTCAATCTGCCACGCTTCGTAGGAGAGGGACACGCATATGGGAAGTCGTTCAGATAATCAACGGCGTTCCCTGCGGTAGCCCATTGGTATTGAAAGACTCGTGGATACACGAGGAATCAGCGCGTGAAGGGGCTAGCTTGCGGCGTGTTCAGCTTTCTCACGATACCGATGATTTTCTGCATACCTTCTCTACACATTTCCTGACGGTCACCTGCGATGGAGATGTCCTGTTGCATTCATCCCGTCGGCCTCCGTCTCGTGACCACAGTCAACAACATGTAAAAGCCTGCCGACTCCATCCACCGCTAGAAATCGGTACGAGCGACTCTAGCCCGTTATCGGGTCGTAAGGTTCATTATCGAGTTGTATTCAAGGAGCTTTGCAAGCCTCTTGACCTGGAGATGCCATTGTCGGACATCTTTCGAGCATTGGGGCAAGTTTGCATTGGTAAGCTTCATGTGGGTTATGTCGTTCGCATCGCACCTCACCTTTCGACAATTGCAGCTTTAAAGCTTCTTCATGAAGCTGGCTGGGTCCACAGGGATGTCAGCATGAATAACATCATGCTGGACTCGGCTGGTCAAGCAAGACTAGCAGACCTAGAATACGCGAAGAAGATGGGTGACGAAGCCGTACCGGAATTCCGTGTGGTGAGTCTTCTGTTGCAGAGTGAGTCTATCGAACTTATGATGGGGATTTCCGATAGGGTACAGTGCCGTTTATGTCGTCAGAGGTGCATTCGCAAACATTTTGGTGCGGTACGCTGGAAGCACCCCCAATGATCAGCGTTCCGCGAAGCCCAGACGATGGACTTTCACATAACTCCGACGACAGCAGTTCTTCCCTACCCGAAATACATAAGATCGCCCTAGCCGCCGCAAAGAAACACGCTCGGCGTTGCACGCCGTCTTCCCCTCGAGAAGATCTGGCACCTCTAAACCCTCCACCGGCTGCTGCGGGCCCATCTCATCCGCGACGTCTCTTTCGATATAATCCGTTGCACGATCTAGAATCGGTTTTCTGGATCGCGACTTATTGTCTCTTTCAATGTCCAGCTGAAGGCATCAGCCGTGCAACCGCTGAGCAGCAAGCAAAAACTGTAAATCGAGTTTTATATGACCGTGATCACCACTGTGCCATAATCCGTCTTGATGGAGAGTTCGAGCAGGACCTGGCATCGCTCCCCCCGTCCCTCCGAGAGCTTGGACGCATCCTCGAAACATTGCGATCGAAGCTTACCGCCAGGTATTACGCTGCGGAGAAAGACCGTGCCTCCATCACGTCTTCTGTTGCGGCTGGTCTTCACGACGAGTTCGCTGATATCCTGGATTCAATGTCAGAATTTGCCAGAAAGCGGAACGCAGATGGACGAACATAACGGCGAAAAAGACTAGTCTGCGAGGATCCAGATGAGTTTGTAGGAGTCCCACAGATTTGAAACCCAGGACGCACACGATTTCGCACTTGCAGCTATAGACAAGAATATTCCCAGACTTCCGAGGTCTCATCCTACACCCAAACCGATCGATTCACCTCAGTCATTGGTGAAAACACCGAATCCTCAAAGTTCAGCGGACGGGGGTTCGATCAAATTCCGGTATAACCCTTTGCACGACTTGGAATCCTTGTGGTGGGTATCTTTATATTTCCTGTTCAAACGGGAAATTTCGACGTAAGCAGAGGCAGAGCGTATGGCCTTGCGCGCAAGTGCCGTAAGTTCTTCCTCGACCGAGAAAATACTTTCTTCGGCCCTGACGAAGAGTTTGTTAGGTTTTGTGAGTGTTTTCCGGAGCCTCTTAAACCCCTTGGACAGGAGATCGAGCATTGGCGAGTCCGCCTATGCAACCTCTATGAACGACTTGAGAACGACCCATCCTCCATAGATCAAGTCGTGCCCGATACCCTGCATAAGTCGCTGATGATAACCTTTGACAATGCGGCGCGTGACTTGGGACGGCTGAACCTCACAGTCGTACCGTGGGATCAAGAGACCTCGGTGGATCTGCCATCTGACGACCGAGCTAGGGCGGCCATTCCTCATGGACTGACAATTGTTCACGAAGAAGAGACGTACGAGCAGGACGGTGATATCTCTATGCCCGACGAGACACGCAATATGCAGCAAAATAACGACTATGCGGGCGCCGTACGGGGCAAAAGCTCTGGTCGCACCCACACCGCGAAGCGTACGAGAGAATCCCTGGTCGATGCTAAAGAGTCCAACACCTCCGGTGACACCCGCCGTTCAGTGAAGAAATCGAAGCGAACCTTCTCTTTACGGTCGCAACCATTGTCCGACATGCTGCGCCGATTGCGCCCAAGGATGTCTTCAAAGTAGATGCCGATGTCCGTTAAATTGCGTAGTTCGGTGTGTACTGATATCAGTAATTTAATCGAATTTCATTATCGCCGGAAAAGCCCTCCAGGGATGAGTAATCCCCGGATGACATCCACTGTTGCAACGGTTTACATGGAGAGCTCCTTATGAGTGTAACTTGGGAAGGGACTTGAGCATCGCCCCATAGCAGAGGTCCGACCTCCCTCGCCTCTATGGAACTAGCTATCCACTAAGAGACTCGCGGTCGCATATAGACTGACAATCGGACATAAAACCCGACGGAAGAGTACCGAGTCTGCATTGATATCCAAAATAAGCTTTGAAGCGTGATGAGGGAGGAAAAGGGGGGCACTTACGAGCTGCTTCAAGGAATGGCTATGAAGGACACACGCACTGTAGAGAATGGTGTCAGCCCAGGAATCGATGTGCCATATCATACCCGCGGACATGATGGGATTGGCGTATACACGGACGCGCAGGTTATGCCTGCAGTCAATATCGAGACTGTTGAATGCGAGAAAAATCCGCGGTGGCTGTGAAAAGTCCGCGTTCTTGAAAAAAAGTGTGTTGAAATTGGCGGATCGCGGTTCGTCCCACCGCCTGATGTCTCCTGTCCCGAAGGTGCCACCACAGATATCCTTCCTATCTCCAGAATATGCCAGCCAGTACGCTCTGGCACCGTACAGCTTTGTACCCGCCCAACTGTTGATGTGCAGCTTGAAACCACGTTGAGTAACGTCTGTAGCATATACCCTAACCCGGTAGTTCCTGTCTTTGTCGACATCCAGATGGCAAAGCCAGACGATAACCTTCGGTGCAGCCGCATAGCTGCGGGCGAAAGTAATGTGTCGTGTTGTCTCCGGCTGGGGCTTATGCCATGGATGATCTTCTGTAGTGGAGAAGTGCCCGTGCTGGAGGTCTGGGTCCGTAATGGACGGGACAAACCACGAACAAGCTGAGGAGTACTGCACGGTACTCGCCCACGACTTCAGATTGATCGTCAGACCGTTGCTACGCACATCGTGCGCCTCGCATGTGATGCGAGGATTCGATTGTCTCCCGATATCGAGGCTCTTGAGCCCCATGAGAACAGGTGGTGGTGAAGGGAACGGGGCAGTGAAAGCGACCGAGAGGTGGTTGTCCGACCGTGGATGTTCCCAGCTGTGGATGGAGCCAGTGTCGACAACTCCTGTGTCGGACATGGCGGGCAGGGCGTCTGCACTCAACTCGTATCAACTTGTCGTAAAGCTAGGGCCAAGTCAACACCGTACGCACCGCGATGATATTTAAAGTACAGTTGAATTAGGTTTTACGGCAAATCCTACAAAAAGCAACTATGCTACGTTTTATCAGCATGGTCATCAAATGTGAATGGACTGCTTAAGAAATCGAGGCTTACTACGTTGGGATACCACCGAGAGGGACGTCAAGACCATGGTGTTGCAAACGACTCTCTTATATATCATTAGTCAGATCGATGGAAGAGGTACCAAAGAGATACGACTTCATTGCGGGCCGTACGCACTTTTCACAAGCTCATGACCTCTTCCCTTTGCAGCCATTAAAGCCTTAAACTTGAGCTAAGCTTCATGTAGGAAAATTGGAATGCTTGAAATGATCGTCAGCTATCCATCAGGAAGGTTCCATGTCAACCTCGGAGACTTTCTCTGCAGCATGTCAACCAGGTGTGCTGTCTTACGTGTCCTCTAAACTTTGTTGGCCAAAAGAGGGCCTGAATAGAAGGTGGAATACGACGATTCGTACGATACCGGTCTCACGAGCCGTCGTCCGCCAGGACAAGAAGACCGCTGCATGTTTTCAGAAAACTAACATGATATGGACTGTGGACTGCAAGGTTTGTTCAGTGACTGCAAACGACAGTGCTTTTCACATACAATAAGGTTCGGAATCATCCGAAAGCGCTGAGCTACGCCGCCGCGGCGCAGGGCCCGCATACCCTTCTCAAACCTACAAAACGGGGAAATTTTGGAACTTTGCATGCTAGAATGCGATGCTGACAATCACGTAGTAGCGTGGACGTTCAAAGTAGCCGCGAAGGTATGCAGACCTAAGGACTGCTCAGCGGAGAACACCGAATTGCAACTCCGACGGGACCGCCATGAGGCGTCGACTCAGGGGAATTTTATCAACCCGCCCAACTTTGACTGGGACTTCC
Organism: Phlebia brevispora; assembly: GCA_027627325.1. Lineage (NCBI taxonomy): Eukaryota > Fungi > Basidiomycota > Agaricomycetes > Polyporales > Meruliaceae > Phlebicolorata > Phlebicolorata brevispora. The sequence continues at coordinate 16,055 of JANHOG010000422.1, forward strand.
ACCATCCTCTACTCGTTGAATTCCTTTTTTTCCGCTTTTTCTCGCTCTTTCTGGCCAGTCATTATGGAAGTCGATATGAAACTCAAGGAGGAAGTGGACGACAAGAGGGAGCGTGACAGAGACCACGACAGTGTGAGGGAGCGCGAGCGCGACGCTGACCGCGATAGAGACAGAGACAGGGATAGGGATAGCAGACGCGACAAGGACAGGGACCGTGAGCGCGAGCGCGACCGTGATCGCCGCGATTCAGGTACGTTGCGTACGACCCAATTTCATACGGATCCAACTTAACTTGCATTCTGCAGTCGCTCGCAGTCGCAGAAGTGGTGGCGGGGGCGATCACTGGGAACCTGATGAACGTAGAAGCACTGACGTGAGTGCTCGCTCGGTCGTGATCTCAACAGTCATCTTTGCTTATTAGCCGCTTTTTTACATACACCAGCGCCGTAGGCGTTCGCGCACGCGGTCGCGTTCCCGGTCCAGGAGACGTTCTGCCTCCCCGCGCCGCCGTTCCCGCCGTTCTCGTTCTCGCACGAAGTCGCGTAGCCGCTCTCGTTCTCGCTCG
>JANHOG010000423.1:0-16575 GCA_027627325.1 Phlebia brevispora
GGAGAATTGGGCGGGAGAGAGGTCATGTCGGAGGAATGACAAAGGGCGGTCGCGACGGAGGTGGGGGGACGGGAAATCTCGAGGTATAGAGCTACGATCGGAGCTGTCTTCGTCGGGCTCAACTTCAGGGAGCTCTATAGGGCCACTACCTCGTTTCTTCGGGAGAACGGCGTACACGCCTCGACGTGTACTGCGTTCGTTGACGTTCACATCGTTTGTGTCTTCCTCTGCTTCACTCTCCTCGACATCTGAACCGGCGCCCTGAACGGACCCTGAGCTAGACTCCGATGGATCATCGCCTAAATCTTGAGGTCCATATCCGCCACGCCCGTTCTTCTCACATGTCGCGCACAAACAATGACAATTATTCTCGCCAACTTTGAGGTACAGTTAGTCACAAATGAGACATCTTGGACCAATCCGGACTTACAATATCCGTCTCCATAGTGAGCGGTAACCTCCTCTCCCACACCAATCATCTTGATAACACGGAATGTTATATACCGCCCTTCGCGGAATAACTCAACATTGTGATCACAATCATGCTAGTGGACCAAAGTCAACGTTAGACACTTGAGGCCCAGGGGGGACTCACGTTGACAAACCGCGCAGGCCCCAGGAACAGATGGTTCTTCTTCATCTGCTTCGAATGAATAACGCTGAAATCGCGGCGTATCGCTACGCCATCTGCGTGTCGCCCATCTGTTCGTTTCAGTTCCTTGTCTTCTTCCTCCGTCAGGTCAGCCATAGAACCTTTGAGTTCAGTAATTACCATTCCGGGGTGCAAAGGTCGAGTTGCCAAGATACACAACTCGGGTTTGCCTGTGCGATGAGAGTAGCGAGACGTGTGGGCGATCTCTATGGAACCGCCCGGAAGGTACAATTCAAAATATCGGGAAGCGTGGCTGGAGAAAGTAACTTGGGGTTAAGCACCAGTACTGCAGAGTTTGCGCAGGAGGACGCACGTAGCGAAGGCATTGACTTGCTTCTGATCATAATTTAGTGTTGTTAGATAATACTTGACTGAGTTGAGGCTGAATTCACGATTTAGGAGGTAGCACAAAGTGAGAGGCACGGATACACGTACCGGAGCAACTCGTCCACAGCTCCCCTTATCGCTAATGTCGGTGACTTTTCCTTCGCAGTTGATATCATCTGCATAGCACATATACGCACGTCAGGGGGTGCGAGTGCCAGTGAGCATTGGAATATTTAGGGTGAGGGGGGAGGGAATACTCACGCGTCGAACAATCTGCAACAAGTCGTACGGGTCTGCCTTGGGCAACTTCCTCGACGAGTCCATTTTGTGGACGATCAAAGGAACCTCTCCGGTACCCAGCTTTTCTACGAGAAGATGACTGAGGAAATCGTCATCCCGGGAGAGGTCCTCCATGTTCATAATCTTGGTCGGCCGCCATGCCCCTTTCACTGACGACGACCTCGCAACGGCCGCCGCAGGAGCCATCGGGCGAGGACGAGAGGGGGTGGCGAAAGAGAAGATATGAACGCGAGGAAGGCGGTGAGAGCACGAGACAAAAGCTGCTGGGAGCGGAACGCCAACGAAAGTTGCGAGTTAGAGGCGTCTAAGGGTCGTGAATGTTTGAAGACAAGTTGCTCTCGCGTGGCGGCTTCCCCACGAGCTTTATAATTTCCAGAGATAGAAGAGAAAGACAAAAAAAATTGGCCACACTAGCGGCGGGCCACTGGTGGCAGCTGTAGACAAAAGGGACGGTGAAAACTTCTATGTTTCAAGCGAGAGATCGCTTTAAGTGGCCCTCCGACGAACAAGGCGAACCACGCCTCTCGCACAGCGCTCCTTGACATCACCGGAAGCAGTCACAAAGGCAGAGCAAACAGTGACGGAAAAAATTGACACCATCTCCATCATGATCTCGACAATGGGAACCACTGCAGAGGCTCTGACGTGTTGGATCGACGGAAGGCATGCATTGCGACAGAACATGGGATAAAGAACTTAGGGATCTCATACAATACTGCGTGCAAACCGGGAGGGCGGATCCAGGGTCATACCAGCCCTCTTTTCTTCCAGCCCTCCCCTGTGCTAGCGTGCGTCGTCGCCATGCGATAATATCTCGAGCGAAAGCATAAACGAAGCCAGTAATACAATGCTACCACATACACACTACGCCTTACGCTGCGTGCGCGTGCTTCTGCTTGCCTGTCCTGATCTTCCTGAGGTAGAACTATACGCGGAATAAGTATACGGGTCATCTCCGGCGGTAGTCAATCTTGATACCCACCTCAAGCTCCTTGCCCTCAAGGATGTAGCCATCTGCGCGTCCAGACTGCCCTGGCCGGCTGCTGATGCAGGCGTAGAGACGACCAGCAGCAAATTGTGTCTCAAGCAGAGGGTCAATCTTCGCATCTACACGGTTCCGCTTCAGCGCTCCGCACATGCCAGATGAAGCATCATGAATTCTCACCCTTCTTCCTCTCCTCTAAGACCCGCTGCACGTGGTTCGACAACTTTTTCTCCTCAGTGGTCTCGGCAACATCCTTCTTGACGCCCCTCTTCGTCACGGGTTGGGCGTACTATGTGAAAGTTAACATAAATGCATGTGGCGACAATACGATTAGCTATACTCACGTGTGCCTCATACCATTGGCGGAAGGGAGTAGCATCCACCTGGATGATAGCGCTCTTGACGAGAGTGTTCGTCCGGACAAGCTCGTTGTTCGAGGCGTTGTAGACCTGAGAAAAGGATGGCATCGTCATCGCTCCGTCGGTGCCCTCTGAGCTAGGTCTGCTTACGACAGTGAGGATCCTAGTCTTGCGGGTGGTGTGCTCACTGGCCCATGCGAAGTTGCCGGTCTCAAGACGAAGGGCACGGAATTTGAGGTTACCTCCACGAACACGGACTGAGTGAATGCGCTTGGGGCCAAGCTTGGTGTTTGCTGGCTGACGGCCGAGCTCGAATTTTCGCTTTTTGCGGTAGTGGGGGCGCTGTGCCCCAGTTTCCGACCGTTTGTGCCGGGACGACCGAGAGATACCTACGCGACGCAAGGTTTTGACCACGCAGCAGAGTCAAACGACAAGAGTATGTAACCAAAACACATCGTCAGCGTGAGTCCCGCTTGTAATGTGCAGAATTGCACCGGCAGAAACGCACCCATTCCGGAGAGTCTTGAGGCTTGAGGACGGTCTACACCTACAGTCCGTCGGTGGATAACGCAATTACAGTTCACATATTAAGGTTCAAGCTCGTTTAAACTCCGCTTAAATTCAGCCACAGCATTCTTATATACATTAGGCGCTGAATGTATTTTGCTCTCGAATATCTTGGCTGGCTTGTTCGTCGTTATTTTTGCATAGAATCTCGTCTATGGACTGCCCACATCGACTTGCCATTGGCATGTTTTGTCTTGCGATTTTGCTGCGGTTATTCGGCCATCCTCAAGTCAGATTTTGAAGACTAAGAAACCATGTGATCCTGTATAACATCGCGGCTTATGGTTGTCTAGAGTCTTTCTATGTGCGTAGTGGGCTGCAGCTTGTTGCCAAGCGTAGATACATGAGGTTCTCGCAAATGTTGCTCGCAGTACGTACACAACAAACCCCTTTGTTGTTCACGCACCTCTTGATGCTCTCATACGTGCCTCGAGGTATATGCCATGGATGCAGTTGTCGCTTTTTGCTTCCGGTGTTGCAGTGCTGCGCCTGATTTCCACGAATACAACTCGCATAAGCTGTTATTTAAAGCTGCCCAGCGCCAGCACGGGGCTCGTCGATGAAGTGCTTCAGGTTGCGCCTCGAGTTCAGCTGGGCGTACTATCTGCCTGCTCTTTGACTTTCTTTCCCGTGTCGCACCTTGCGCAGCTCCAGGCAGCACCATAGGTTCCACACGGTTGACCAGATTCTGCACTGGCTGCAAATGTCTCGGCCACACAACGGGTAGCCTACGCCGTCATGTGGCAAGTGGTCTAGCACCTATGAAACTCGAGCGGGCGGGTAACGCTCGTCCGTACTATACCTCCCATTCCTCCAGTGCACGTCCATCTCGCTCTCTGGACGGGCTGCATTCTTCGCATCACCACGCCCCATCCAGCATGTCCAACCTCACCATGACCAGCATTGCTTCGGCCCCATCAAGCGGAAGGTCAACGCCTCGCCTTAGGAGCGTGTCGTCTGCAGCTGCGGTATGTCATAAACGAGATCCCTCATCATCCTGCACCTCCCGCATTGCTCATCGCTATGATTCTATCCGCTATATTTCGCGTGTTTTTCTTCCGGCGCAAAAAGCAATTCAAGTCGGCGACAACTGGTAGGCATCAAATAACCGCGTACTACGCGTACTTACATGCACAAAGGGGTCGCGGCCAAGCATATGCAGTCAGAGCTCAGGAGGCTCGTCAGCACTGTCAATGATCCCAGTACGCAGAAGGCAAGTCTGTGATTCATCTAATTTCAGGAGCGTAATGATTCGAGTACGCGACAGGCTTTCGAAACCGAGATGACTTTATTCTTTCATCTGTTCACGCGTTATCTCGTGGAAAGGGCGGAAAGGAAGGAACTGTACGTTACATTGCATCTACATTACTGGCGATAAGGTTTGACCCGACGCCACAGGGATTGGGAACGTATTCAGTCTCCTGCCGCAGACGTGATCGTGCCATACGGCACCCTCCCACATGCGCAGACTCCAAAGAACTTGCAGAAGCTGGCAGTATTGAAAGTAAATGGCGGTCTTGGCACATCCATGGGTACGTTTTCCGCGGCGTCTTTGACCCGTTTATCTCACATTCACGAAAGGTATGACCGGTGCAAAGAGCGCGTTGGAAGTGAAGAACGACATGACCTTCCTCGACCTGACAGTGCGTCAGATCGAGCTCCTGAACAAGGAGAATCAAGTCGATGTTCCGCTCATTTTAATGACCTCATTCAACACTCATGACGACACCATCCGTATCATTAAGAAATACGCAAATCAACAATTGCGCATCGTCACATTCAATCAGTCACGATACCCGCGCGTGTATAAGGAGTCCCTCATGCCATGTCCACAAAGTGCGGATGATGATAAAGACAAGTGGTATCCTCCTGGCCATGGCGATATATACACCGCGCTTGTTCAGTCGGGTGTACTCGACCAGCTACTAGCTGAGGGTAAAGAGTATCTGTTCATATCGAACTCAGATAACTTGGGCGCGATGTATGTTGGTCGTTAAGATAGATTGTATGCGGATAACCCTCTGATAAGATACGTAGCGTTGATCAGGACATCCTGCAATACATGGTCGACAGCAAAGCGGAATTCATCATGGAGGTCACGGACAAGACCAGGGCGGATGTAAAGGTAAGCCAGCCAATAGCTGCACGTACCCTTACTTACCAGCCTTGGCAGGGCGGGACGTTGATTGATTACGACGGTCATTTGCAACTACTTGAGATCGCTCAAGTCCCGTCCGAGCACGTAGACGATTTCAAGTCCGTTCGGAAGTTCAAAATCTTCAACACCAACAATTTGTGGATCAATTTGAAAGGTCCGTCGTGTGATGCCTTCACTACGGTCAAGTCTACTGACTTCCCCTGCCTTTTCAATCAGCCCTGAAGCGTGTCATGGACAAAAATGCTATGGTCCTTGATCTGATTATAAACCCTAAGGTCACGGAGGAGGGTCAATCCGTCATCCAGGTTAGTTGTCACGGATATATTGACCCTCATCCAGGGTTGACCGCCCGTATTTCATAGCTGGAGACTGCCGCAGGCGCAGCGATCAAGCATTTCAAAAACGCACACGGCATCAACGTGCCCCGCAGCCGCTTTCTTCCCGTGAAGAACTGCTCTGATCTGCTCCTGATCAAAAGCGACATCTACTCGCTGGAGCACGGACGGCTGGTGCTGAACCCCGTCCGGATGTTCGAGACGACTCCCGTTATCAAGCTCGGAGACCACTTCAAGAAGGTCAGTGGATATATCATGCGTGTGATGCTGCAGGAAGCCTCATGCCGTGACCCTGTCGATGCAGATCGCCCAGTTCCAGCAGCGGTTCAAGCAGATACCGAAAATCCTTGAATTAGACCATCTCACCGTGACTGGTGATGTGTACTTCGGTAGGAATGTTACATTGCGCGGAACAGTGATCGGTGAGTAGCGGAAGATTGTAAGCTGCGCGATCCGTTGATCCTCACGACACTTTCTACCAGTCGTGGCCAACGAAGGTCAGCGGATCGATATCCCGGACGGCTGCATCCTGGAGAACAGTGAGTCCTCATGGCACATCCTTCGGATTCTACTATTTATGTTTTCCTTAGGGCTTGTTTCTGGGAACCTCAACTTGATTGTAAGTCTTTCCCCCGATTTTTTCTGTATCCATTTTCATCCTCCCTTCCCAGGAACTCTAAATCCATTCGTTTCGGTGTAAGATGTACATATGGGTAATATGGTGTTGTAGAGGCAACGGACATGGCATGTGGACACTGTACTGTCAATTGTAAAGTAGCTCCCCTCGCAAAGTATGCATTGTTGCATCGATACAGCGCAGCTTTTGTCTCCGTCTTCGTCAATCTTCTTGCACCGACTCACCGAGTGATCATGCCGAAACGCGAGCGCCCCGTAGCATTTGATACCCGGTCATTTCTTGGCCTCAGGGGCCTGAAACGCAAATCAGATGGCTCCACCAACATCGTAACATGTTCGCTGTTCACCGGCGCGGAACTGTGCCCTGCAGCAGCCGGGAGCGGCGCTTTGCTCTCACAGGCTCGGCTGCTTTGAAGTTCGAGTTAGACATCCAAGAGCCAGCGGAAAGCCGTTCGACCGTCTCTGCAGTTTGAGATGTCCACTGGCAAAAAGGCGTCTTACGGCAGCATGGGGACTAAAGCTCCTGCTGGGGAAGAGGCATACAAGCGTACCGTTTCGCGGTTACAGAAGATACAGTCGCATTTAGATGTAGCTCCACGGGGAAACCGTCTTAAGGACAAAGTCTGTGTTATTACAGGCGTGGGGTCGCTCAAGGGTATTGGGTATGCACTTACGGGGAATATGTGATAGCAGTGACACTCATGCTCATTGAATACGAACAGGAGAGCGTCGGCGATCCTATTCGCGCATGAAGGTAAGAAGTCTGGAAGTATCCAACAAACAATACTAGACGATGTACAGGGGCTAAACATCTGTACCTAATGGACTTTGACGGGACAAACCTCCTGGACCTGAAATCGACAATCGAAAGCAAGTACCCTGATGTCAAGGTATTTCCCATGCTCTCCGTCAGTTCGGGGGATTGGATTGCTAAACTGGGTTCGCATCCATCAGGTCACAGTGATTCAAGCCGATGCAGCAGATGAAGCTGCAATATCTGGCGTTTGCAAGCAGGCTCTGCAAGAAGAGGGCAGGCTCGACGTCTTCTTCGCTAACGTGAGTCTCGCACCAGTCTGTCGAACATGGTGTCTTACCAACAACAATGGATCGTGTGAAGGCGGGGATTGCTACAGGGCAATATTTGACTGATATCTCGTCAGAGACATTCATGAACACGCATAGAGTTAATACACTTTCGTAAGACATCGCTCACGTGAAAAGCACGAACGATTCTCAAGACCAAAATATAGGTGCTTTCTAGCTATCAAATATGCCTCGGAGGCAATGTCTAAGCCGAATGCCTCACGAGGAAAGGAATATGGCGGTGGTAGCATCATACTGACTGCGTCTAGTGAGTGTATGGTTTGCTGTTAGCATAACAAACTGGAGGCTTATCAATTGTCAGTCGCTGGGATACGCTCGGGAGGAGGCTCTATTGATTGTAAGCATACTTGGATCGATGATTATAGCGTGACGCTGACTATTAGCGCAAACCTACAGACAGTGCCAGCAAGGCTGCGTGAGTTATGAAACATGATACAGATCCGAGTGGGACGCTGAAGACGATGAATAGTGTGAACAGCATGGCAAAGACTGCGCCTTACCAGCTGCGCAACACCGATATCAGAGTCAACTCTCTCTGTCCCGGCCTCATTGAAACCGGCATGACAACCATGACTTTCGAGTACGCAGCGGCACGAGGAACGACCAGTAAGATAGGACAACTGAATGCCTTAGGCCGGTATGGCGTTGCGGAAGGTGCGGCAAGGATTCCGACCATCTTGTGTCAAGTCGACTGACTTATGCCTTCCTATCGATAGAGATCGCGAACGCAGCTCTGTTTTTAGCGTCAGGTAAGCTGACGATTCCGTCGTCGTGCTCTCATAGTTGCCAACGTCGTTGCGGTCAGATGAGTCCAGCTATGTCAATGGGCAGAACCTGGCAGTGGATGGAGGACTGTCGGCGTCGCATCCGGTGGCACCGGGGAAGTGGGCATGAGCAGAACATGAGGCCGCTAACAACCTCGTGCACCGAGGATGCGGGAGGTGTTAGGATGAATTGTTCCGTAGTTGAGCTTCGCTTGTGTATTTGTATCTTAGGCACAATGAAAGCAAGGACACGTCGCGGTATAAGCTCGACAATAGTGTATAACAACGACCTAGACAGCGGGATGCCCGGTGCCTCATTTGTGCCTGCACGGCTGCCGTGACTTCCCAGATGCTGTCGCGCGTGTTCGGCCGGTTGGGTATGCCGAAAGAAGGGTAGGTAGTGCCGTCGTAGCTTTGGACGTCGCATGAGATGTCGTCGAGCAGTGAGTAGACGTCCCATCATGTGTCGAGCGAGGTGCGAAACTCAAAGAAGGCGACATCCGTTGCGTTTTCTGCCATGTCCGAATTGCATGGTCGACCAGGTCGGGTGGGTGTCGAATGGATGGTGGAAACTGTGGTGTAAGGTCTCGTCGTAAGGGAAAACGGGAGGGGCTGGAGGCGTAATAAATTAAGGTTACAGTCAAGGCATGGTACGCACCGGACCCGGAAAATCCCCATCTAACCGCACCAGCCTCTCCCTTTCCACACGTCGAGATTCATGAAGCTTCCGTTAGAAATAGGGCTTGTCAATCGATAGAGCCAAAGGCCAGGGAGAACAAATGCATGTTATAATAGGTTTGTGTCGTGCAGGGAAGAAGATCGTTACGTGGCATGTCAGCAGAAATGTCTTGAAATCCCGGTCAGCTGCGAAGCGGCTGTGGGAGCGCATGTGCGAGGTTAGGCGAGCCTCAACACTTTACGTAGGATCGCGGAGAGACCCTGGAGGTACCGCCAGGATGGCTCAAGTTTTCGAGTATCTAGAATGCACCGGGAGGCGGCATCAATAATAATTCGTGCGACTTCTTCGCTTGATTAGATGTGACAATCGTCGTAAGTATATATCATAAATCATGTCCTGAATTTACATTCTCGCTCACAATTTGCATTCTCTTTTTTTTCTTTCTGTAGCCACCTAAACGGCGGAGGACCTCAGCTTCGTAAGTCCCACACGGCGGAATCGGCGGACCTACGATGTACCTCAGCGACAGTCGAGCCATCGTTCAGACTGTACGCGAACTGACGTTTGAAAAGCCTGGGAACTCCGTCAGCTGAAGGAAATTCGTGTCAGAAATCTTCGCGGTATTTCAACAGTAAGCTGCTCACCTCTCGATGATGTGTAATCGTGGCACACAGGCGTATACCACGTTGTGAGTGTACGACCAGCTTTTTTTGCAGATCTTTATGTCCACGAGCCTTGGGCGGGGTTAAATCACCTAGAGAATACCAAGGTACTGAGGAGGTGCAGACCGTGCTAAGGACGCGTGGTCCGCATCTCTTCCATCCTCATGGTATGTGTGTTACGTCGTGCCGGAATGCTCAGGCAAGGCGGAGAACACATCTCATGAGTAGGAAAAGATGCAGGCCATGTGTTCATGGTCTGCACCTCGTTCCACACTCTGTGTTACCTGTGGCGGGAAAGCCACGAATGGTAAATGTTCCAGCCAAAGGATGGGAAAGCAATCTCTCGATGTGCAAGCACACAACGACGACGATATTCGGCTTGCTCCCTGTAGTCTATGCTGCGGGGACGGTTTGTTGGCACGATCACCGAGCAGTCCACCGTGGGGACAAGGCCGTCCAGCTGTGGCCGTATCTGTGGCTGCATCAGCGACCGCAACGTCGTTTGAGATGGGGAGGATTACTGACGAGCTGCGAGCCCCATCGATGAGACTTGTGTCGGGTTCCATGGACTTTTCCTCGCCTTTTCGCCCTCTTTATATGCACGGGCAAATGGTCGGATCAGGAAGAAAGTCGAACGTGCAGCCGGAGTTCAAGGCTAAGAAATGTGCAATGTATGTTTTCAGTGTTTTTCAATCGAGATGCAATAGACGAACTAACCGAAATTAACGAAAGGATCGTGGGGTGGCGGATTTTCGCCGTTGCTCACTGCTCGCGTCCCCCTAAAATTTGGCGAGAAGAGTCAGAATACGACCGGTACGGCTGAGATCTACATGGTCCCTGAGTTTGGTCGCTGAGATCCGAATTGCACCTCCGCAACGACTTTACTTCCGTTGATCGACGGCGGTACCGCGTTACCCTGCTATCCTGCCGTTTACATCCATTTGACCAACCAATTTCATGCCTGCCACATTCAATGTTTGCCCGCTGAACATCACACCTCCATCCTGGTCGCCTCGCGGCCAGTCTCATGTCTTCGGCACAACTGTTGAAACCTCATGCGCATACAACGACAGGCTTCCTCTAAACTACCTATTCCACACGAGGAGCTCCGACGACATGCGGCTATCGGTATCATCCTCTCCCAGAACGGGTGGCATCCTGACTATAGGCGATTTCTTCTTACAATACGGACAAGAGCTCCCAGACATTTCTCGCTGTGTCCGGCGCCATAGATGAGCATATGACAGGAGATGGCGATGTTATGTTCAAATTCAGGGAGGCACATGGAGCGCTGAAGGCAAGTTCCCCGTCAGATTCTCATTGCGGGGTTCCAAGCTCACTATGCGGAAATATACTGCGTGTGACACTAGTCTCAACAAGGCTGATCGACGTCTCGCCTCAATGGCAGTCCCTGAACGGCCGTGACAATTCCATATCCATCGCTGGCGAATTCAATACGTACGGACCGTAGCCTGTCCTGTGGCTCGACGGTCCGCAGCCCATGCAAGACGACGTGTTAGCCTCATGCTCGGAGGATCATGCCTGAGACGGAATACCGCGCTATGCTCATTGAACTCAGGTTGCGATTGGGGAGTTCGGTTGTATTTGGAAGTGTGTCTTCCGAGGCGTTCTGTCCAACCTTCGTGAGAACGAGGCAAGTCAATCCACCGTGGTGGACACCCGGCATCTCCCACACCCACCGTTCTATTCCCCTCCTCGCGCTTCACTCGCCACAAAGCTGGAATCCCGACCTTATCGATCTGTCCCACTAAATGAACTAGCCGACATATACCCCTTGACTTCGGGATCTGTGCATGTTACATGTGCTTGTTCCACAGCCCGTAGCGCCAGCACACCCATGTCCATAATGGGGAAACAGACGAGCTGTGGTGCTCGTTGAGGGGGGCCGCAATCGCATCGAGTTCATGGAACACTTACGAATGAGCCCGGCGCCATCTTCGAGCATCTTGCACAGAGCAGGCATGGGAACCGCAGCGGCACCTTGAAGGTTTATTCGATGCCTTCACAGTGAGTCTCTAGAACGCGCTTCCTCGCCGTGATGCATGCGGTCTTCGCATCTGACCACCTCAATCTCTGGAGATCTGTATCAGTGGACTCGACCCCCTACCTAAAGCCTCACCGTGCACATGTCGTCTGGAAGAGATGTGCTAATTTGGTTCCCGTGGATCTGATGCGTGCGGTTTGGTTTCTGACCTGCTCTTGCATCCCCCGATTTCGAGTGCCCCTGTACTGGGAGTTTGCGGTATGCTCTGCCTCGTTCGACTTGTCATTCACGGTTTGGTTTGCAAGCCACGTGGGCTTCTCGATGCGGCCCCTAACGGTCATCGACTCCGCCCCAACGTCGTCATCGATGGCTATCGTCAAGGTTCCGACGAGAGCAGAGGCTGACGTCGGAACTTCTGGGGAACGACTAGGCGTATAGGGATGCCGGCTCTTGCTAAACACTCTCGCTCGAACCACAACTTCCACCATGTCTTCACAATCGACTCGCCAGCGTGTTTGCATTGTCGGTGCAGGTGCATCAGGCATGTCCGCTGCCTACGCATTAAGTCTTCATCCCGACCGTTACGAGGTCACCGTTTACGACAAGGAGCCTGTAGCTGGAGGGATGGCTACCTCGATCGATATTGATTCAAACAAATACGGAGCCTCGTACATCAACGACGGTGTACAGGGATGCAGCCCTGCCTTCGCTAACACCATGCGCATGTTTAGAATGCTCGGCTTCGAGCCGACAGAAGTGGGCATGCAGTACGTAGCCCTCTCTTGCGCCTTTGTACCCTGGTTCTCATTGAGTCCGTCACAACAGAATCAGCTTCGGGAAAGGCGAGGACTTCTGGACAAATGTTTTTCCCACTTCCTTGACGTCTAAGTTCCAAGACGACATAGCAAAGTTTGGGCGAGTTCTAAAGATCATCAAGAAGCTTGAAGTGCCATTCGCGCTCATGCCCGTGCACACCATGCTCAAGGTTTTCAATTTTTCCACCGATTTCGGGGAGAAAATGGTTTACCCGCTGGTTGCATTGTTCTTTGGGACGGGAAACCAGACGCCGTACATTTCATGTGCCATTCTGGTAGGTTGCGGTTGAATTCATCAATCACAAAGCTCATCAATGCGCAGGAACGCGTGTTTATGGACCCAAGTATGCGTCTCTTCGAATACAATGACAAGAGCCTTCTAGCCAGCATCCCTACTATGCTTGCCTTCCCGAAAGTGAGATCTCGAGATTGACTATTTTTTGCTCCGTCATGCTGACGCGCGGCGCAGCTTCATGACTGCTACCAGGTATGCATGCCTGTCTATTTCCGCGAAGACTAAACTCAATCTGGAGCAGGCATGGAAAGAGGAGACAATGTCTCGTGGTAACGTAACCTTCAAGCTCAATCACGAGGTTATGCATATTCTCTCTCGCAAATCGAAGTCGAAAGATGGTTCTATCGAGATTGAGTACAAGGTGGACAATGCATCTCTGGAATCCGCGTTGCAGACAGCACGCTTCGATCACATAATTTTGGCTGTAGACGCGGACTCGTGCCTCAAGCTACTCGGCAAGGAGGCAAGCTGGCTTGAGAGGCGAGTCCTAGGTAACGTCAAGTATTTGTACGATGTGACCATCACACACAATGATTTGGCATACATGAAGAAGGTACGTTTTCAATACAATATGCTTTAATACGTCAGCGCTCCTCAACTATGTCACTCAACTTGCTCCCAGTACTACGAGACACGCTATGACCCTTCTCATAATGCCCCCTTGGAGGGCGTCACGTCCAAGGAAGAACGTCAGCAAGCAGAAGCGGCCTTTGATTTCGCCTCGAAGAATTTCCGTCCCTTGTACTATACAATGCAATATCCAGAAGACAAGTCCAAGATAGAGATGAGTTTCGACCTTACCCATTATCAACCACAGTTCCGCGGAGAGAAACCTTCGGGGCCAATCAGTGCTGAGGACACCGACGACTACCGCAATGAGACCGGTCAGGTGCCAGAGGCTCAAGATGCCTCCTTAGGGGAGCAAGGTAGCGCAGTCCGTACGGGCAAGGACCCAGAAGGCAAAGCAGAGCCGCCGTTAGAAGATCATGTGTTCCAGACGATCTTCCTTGACCGTGATAGTTCGTCTCATTTATGGACAATCAAGGAGATCCGCGAGGACAAGAAGATATATGAAAAATGGTGGAAGCAGCAGAGTCATAGGTGGCAGCACTACGCGGGAACCGTACCGTGGATGATGTTCATCAACGGAAAAAATAACACGCAGTAAGTGCGCTGTTTGCTTGCTGCATCTCTGCGGTACTTATTGTCGGTCCAGTTATGCTGGTGCATGGTCTGGTATGTAGTCTTGGTGCAGAAATTCCTTTCTCTGTTCCGAAGTCTGACCGTATGGAACTGTAGTCTTGAACATGCATGAACTGGCGGTAACTTCCGGCTTCGCGGCCGCTTATCAACTAGGAGCGGATTATCCGTTCAAAGGTGACGAGGACTGTGAACGGTTGTTCAGGTTGTACCTGGCGTTGAGCCACGGCGTCCGCATGGTACGTCCCACTTCAGCGGCGTAGTCCAGCGACAAGGCTGACCTCCTCTGCAGCGTAAGGAGGATAGGAAGGGTATTCTAGCCTAGACACTTCGAGGCATATGTCATTCCGCCACGTCTTACATAGTCAGTGAGAGAAACATAGCAGGTTTCGTACAGACAGCGCTGGCGGTCATTGCCCATTAGACGGTGTGCTCTTCAGCGGCGTACTTACTAACCCACTACGAGCGTCGACAAGTTCCGCAGCTCGAAGAGCAAGGTACCATTCTGAAAATGGGCGTCTGAACTGGCGTCTCGTCTGCAGCTTACATAACCATCCCTTTATTCGGCAGCTTCGTTTTTTGCGACAGCCACACTAGTACTGTGTCGTATTTGCGATGCACGTTTTTTTAGGTGCTCATCAGTGGCTGTTGTATACGTTGCAAGGCGTGTCATATCCGGTCTTATTAGTTGGGTGCTTGTGAACAATTTCTGTCGGATCCTGTCAACCACGTCCTCTTTTTTCCTCTTTATTACTTATGTTGATATGCCTCATTGTCCTCGATCCTGATTGTACTCTCCTCTCGTCGAATGTAATTTTCTACTCTCTGTGAGATCAAAGATGAAGACATTGTGGACGACAAAGAGCCTCCCCCGTCCGACATCCCTGCACCTTCAAGGTTCAATATCATACTCATGACCAACTTTCCACCGAGCTGCGGAATCGCCGATTCATCGGCAGTTCGAGTTTAGAGCCCTCTCTATGGGAAGCGCTTCACCATACATGGCAAGTTCCGCGATCGCTTACATGTTCGTCGGCCGCAAGCTGAGCGCCAACTGACTACTGTATCCAGCAGGCCGCGGGACGCCGCCGCGCTAACCCGTTCAGGATCGCCCAAGCACACCCCTCCCTTGTACTAATGCATGTAGCATCGATATTAATGGGCGTAATGGTGGTGACTTGTAGAACTACTAAGGGGCATACAAAAGGCGGCTGCGTGCAGCGAGGCGATTATCGTTCTGCTCCTTCGGTTCGCTCACACTTGATACCCTAGACCAACTGCATATTTTCGCCATGACCACACCACAATCTGACTTGGAAAAGAACGAGATACATTCATCAGGAAGCCCCTCGCAAGAAGACGCCGATACGAGGCCCACAAATTCCTTTGAGGTTGCACTTGAGCCTCAGGACGACCCAAAGTCTCTCCCTCTGTGGCGGAGATGGATTACTGCCCTCATCATCAATGCGGGAGCGATATGCGTGACGGGCGCATCGTCCATGGTAAGGAAGCGTATTTCTGACCAGAGAGTAGTGATTAAATGACGATTATAGGCAGCAGTCGCTGAAGTGGGAATATCCCAAACGTTCCATGTATCCACTGAAGTAGCAACACTCGCCGTAACGCTCTTTGTTATCGGACTGGGAATAGGGCCTCTCCTAGTGGGACCTCTTGCGGCCGTTTATGGGCAACGCCCGATCTATCTAGCATCGTTCACACTGATGTTCGCCTTTACATGGCCCGTAGCATTTTCAAACAGCATTGGTAAGTCCTACACGATCACCGAAATATGCCTGACGACGACGTGAATTCTCCAGCGGTGCACATGATATTCCGCTTTCTGTGCGGTTTCAGCGGATCGGCGTTCCTGAGCATCGGAGGCGGAACTATCAGTGACCTGTTCACGGATGAGGAAGTCGGAACGTAAGTCGCTATTATTGGTGTCGGCGTCTGCAGTTAGTCACATCTTGTGCTTCAGGCCAATGGCAGCATACACCATCTCTACGTTCATTGGGCCTGTCCTAACGCCAATATTCAGTGGCTTTATTTTTCAGGTGGGTATTCAACGTGCGTGGAATACGCTCCACCATATTAATATCAAACCTCAAGAATGCGGGATGGCGTTGGTTATATCGCGTGCTCATTATTTGGGAATTCGTGCAAACCCTTCTCTTGCTGCTGGTCCCTGAGACCACGATAGGGATCATACTGAAGAAAAAGGCAGTGAGGTAAGTATCTTCAAGTTATCCATGACAACTAACTTAAAAAAACATTTTACTTGGTAGATTACGGAAGACTACAGGTGATACACGATACTACGCACCTGTGGAAACAGAAAAGACGAATGTCCTTCGGTCGATAAGGATTGGGATGTGGCACATTCTGGGTGCGTCAAATAACTAAAAAAAAAGCGACAATTGTGACTAACATTGTGCCAGAACTAATCATATATGACCGCATGGCTTTGTTGCTCGATATTTGGTTATCCCTCATCCTCGGTATTCTATACCTTGTTTTCCAAGTATTTCCTATCATCTTCGGCCAGCTACACGGCTTCAATGCGGAAGACACCGGCCTCACGTTCTTGGGCGTTGGTGTGGGCCTTGCCATCGCCATGGTCAGCCAGATATTCTGGAATCGGTAGGCGAATTCTGTACCATCCCATAGTGGAGATTGCTCACTCTCTGCACAGTGTCCGCGCCAACATTGCATGCAAATACTCCAACAACCCG
>JANHOG010000424.1:0-16571 GCA_027627325.1 Phlebia brevispora
TGAAAATCAGAACAGGGAAATCTCAATTTAATTCAGAGCTATGCTACAGTACATTGTACAGGTATATACATAAAGAAGTGAATAGCTATGCTGTATGGTCATGAGATATACACCGATACGTCATGCTTCTGTCAGATATAAATATGTTCATCAGTGCGGGCGCTGATAGCAGTCTGAAGCAATACTTATTGATGAACCGAGTTATTGATCGTTGCTCCATATGCAAAGGTATTGAATAGATGATGCCTAAGGCTCACATGAACTACTTTCATCCTGAGCAATGACAGCGAGACTCACAACGAGGCAACCGCCGATAAGCTACTAGAGGAATCGCTATTGAGCGAGACACTTCAGATAAGCCAAAGGCAGCTACGTACCAAAGCCATGTCTAGAGAGATGATGCAAGTGAGGGGGAAAGATGAGTTGGCATACGGAAGGTGACAACGTCCTGTTTTATACTTTCTGTATGTCCGCGAAGTCCAAAATATGACACAGAACGAACTTGCTGTTGCTCGCTTTCAGACATTTTACTGCTTTGGGTATGATCTGGAGGGGTATTCCTCCATTAGGCCCTATTTGGCTGATGGGAACGCCGCCACGGGCCGGAAGCGCTTAGCTTTTCCACTTTTGAGGTGGTAAACCTGCGTGTAGCTGCTGAACATACCTTAGCTCACTCCTGCACATTGCCAGAGTATTAACATACCTATTTGAGGTGATCTTGAGGAACCTGAAGCATTCAATCATGCCTTAGACCGAGTAGATTGAGGTGTCCCGCTGGGCGAGGAATCACCGGTGCTCGCCAGCGGTCCCAATGGCCGCCTTCGCATGGATTCGCTACCGGTGTGACGAAAGCTTGCAATCAAATGTCATTGAATCTATGGTACTAACAGTCTTCTGAGGCATGGCAAGCGAAGACCATGCGATGCCGAGCCCTTGTCGAGTACCGGCGTACCGTTTGTGGCCCTGCATTGCACGCTATTGGGCGGCAAACCGACGGCAGACTGCGGAGCGCTTCCAAAGTCAGACAAACGCCAGCAGCGCTTATATACTTTTTTGCATTTTTCCCGATGCACAACTGAACCGGTCACGCTACTGGTGCCTAGTGAACTAGGGTCACAGTCACGGCTGGGGTTGTGAACCGTCAACGTTTCAACGTTCAACTTGGACGTTCACTAAGGTCACGGTCACACAGGTGTGAACCTAAGGTCATATGAGTACAGCATGCTATACCATTCATATCAGACATCCCACAAACGTCGCTTGACACTGCCCGCGTACACCGCACAGACGCAACAGCGTGTCGAGCATGGCTGACGTTGCTGCAGGGGCCAGAATTCCCGACGTACTAAAGGGCGCGTGGTCGAAATGGTCTGTAGCGTCACATGTTCATGATGTGGTTAAGTGCCGTAGGAAAGAGCTCGGCGCTCTCCTAGATCATTGTGGGGATGTTATTCGACAGGTCGCACTGTATTGCCAGACCTACACTCAAGATGCAAATGATATGACGGGAGGCCTGAGCGCCATCGAAAGGTGCGCTTTTTTCCATATCTCGGCATCATCACAGTCGTATTCACTGTAAAATTCATACAGCGCCGTGGAATCCTTGAGAGATGTCGTGATCACAGTCTCTGAAAAGGGATTCTTATGGAGCCTGGTGAATGCAAGCACACTAGATGACAGAATTGGAGAGTGCGAGCAGAGCTTAGAGAGGGCGTATGTTGGGGTGAATGTAAGACCTCGTGTTCATGTCGATCGCTTTTGGGCAATCAGCTGATGAATCTTTCAGGAGATGGGGCAGAAATATCGACAACAACAGCTCAACCGTGCGAGGACCATCGATCAGCAGGATTTCTCCATTATTCTGGCATCATCAACAGATGGTCATGACCTCCTCAGAAAGATCCAGAGACGCGAGACCACGCCTAGGCGTGAGGAGGAAATTGTTGTTGCGCTACGCAAGGTATTTCTCTCATTCGCTATTCCGTATTGTATTATATCTGATCACTGCTTCACCAGCACAATCAAGGTGTTCGCGGCAGTAATCCACGTGCTGAAGATGAATTCATCCATAAGTCGTCCGAAATCCTCTCCCAGTTATACAATGTAAACGGGAATGCTGCCATCGAGTCCTTTACTATCAGCAGTCTCGAAGTGGAGATCGATACTGGTGCACTGCTTGGAAGCGGCGCGTTTAGTCAAGTCTTCAAGGGACTCTGGGCTGGTACTGTAAGTTGCGATGCAACCACTTTGATGCACATAGGCTGATATTGGTGTAGCGCGTTGCGGTAAAACAGATCCGTTCTGCTCCGGGGTGGGCACTGTCAGCTAGCGAGCGACAGGTAATCTACACTACGCCTTCTTATTTGTGTCTAAGATACTAAGTAAGCTCAGAAATTTCGCCATGAAGTTAAGATATGGTAGGTTTCGGCAACATGTTTTCATAGGCATTATTGGTATTGACCTCTACGTAGGTCCCAACTACGTCATCCGAACATTCTTCCTCTGTACGGGGCCTGTTTAGAGGCTGAATTTGTATGTTATCAGCTACCTGCAGTATAAATACCCCAATTAACACATCACGCGATTCAGCCCTTTTTGCTGACACTATATTGTGGGTTCGGGACTGTGCGACAATACCTCAATGTGCATACCAATGCTGACAGGATGAAGTTTGTGCGTCAGCCAACACTGCTCGCGCTTCGCTATGTGTCGCTAACTCTTTCATTCAGTCGCGTGAAGTTACAGGAGCTTTAGCGTACCTGCACGCCCAAGGAATTGTTCACGCCGACGTGAAAACTGTAAGTTTGTTCACATTCCACACTCTTTGTCTCTCTCAATATATATGCACATACCTCCGCAGGAAAACATCTTGATCTACGAAGATGGCAGAGCACTTCTCAGTGATTTTGGTTTGGCTTTGAAGCTTCAGCAATATTGCAGCACCTTGTCGTATTCGGAAAACATGGATGTCCGTCGCGGCACGTTCAGATATATGGCGCCTGAGGTATTACAGGGAGCGAGCCCTGGCAGGGAAGCAGACGTGTACAGTCTGGCTTTGACTATCTGGGAGGTAAATGTTCTCGATCTATATAGGAAGGAGGAAGCTTACCCGGGGTATCTCAGATCTTTAGCGATGGAGAATGCCCATACGAGAGGTACATCGATCACACTTTGCTTGTGAATGGCGTGGCCTTCAACCATTATCGAGAAGCTCGCCCTCGGCGGATGACAGAGGATCGTGTATGGGTTGTGGTCCAAAGATCCTGGGCCCCAGATCCCGCCACTCGTCCTACTGCTAAGGCTGTCCAAGATGCGCTCGAAGTCTCAATCAGCGAGATTGTGCACCCCAGTGCGTTACTCAAGAGCTTAGCTAGGGGACCTTATTGAATGCTAATATCCTGTGGTTGCATCATAGCTGATCGCCCTGTTCACTCTGATCAGACCCCCTCTGAAGTCGATGCATGTCCCATCACTGCTTCCAATGGCCTTGATCAAACCGTCTCGAATAGCGCAACCGCTTTTGTTGCTACACGCGACGACCTTGAAACGGGGACTAAAGGGATAGCGGAGGAATGGAGTCAGCAGACAATCACCCCGAGATCCCTCTACAATCTCGCACCAGCATTGATGGATGCGAGTATATCATTCAGCGGGAGCAATGACATATCGCTCCTGACTGACGTGATGTCAGAGGAGGAGCAGGTCTTGGCTGCAGATGCAGTAAACGGTACCCCGCATTCACTCGATTTGCCACCTGTTTCACCTTGTCAAGATGCTCCGTATACTGAGGGCGTTCAGATCGTTGAAATGGGAAGCCTTGGGGTGATGAAGCAGTTTGAACTTCTAGCACACCCAGAAGAACGTACGCAGTGGACAAGCCTCCCGCAGTCGCTCACCGCCGAAACAGGTAGCTCCAGGTCTACGAAACAGCCTGGATTGTCAATGCAACCACCAGAACGTATACAGCCGGCAAACTCGTCACAATCGCTTACAGCTGAAACGGGTAGCTTCGGGTCTACGAAGCAGCCTGAACTGCCCGCGCAGCTACCAGAACGTACACAACGGACAAACTCGCCACAGTCGCTCACCGCTGAAACACATAGCTTCGAGTTTACTAAGCAGCCCAGTCTGTCAGCGGAGCCCGAAGAACGTATGCAACAGACAAGCCTCCCAGAGTCACTTGCGGCTTCAACACGTAGCTCTGTGTCTACAAAGGAGCCCGAACTGTCTGCGCAGCTACCGAAACGTACACAGCATGCAACCCCGTCACAATCGCTCACGGCCGAACCAGGTAGCTCCAAGTCTGCGAAGCAGCCCGGACTGTCAGTGCAACCGGAAGAGCGAACGCAGCAGATAAGCTCGCCAGAATGGCTCACTGTTACTAGAGGCAAATTTCAGTATACAGAGCAACCCAAACTGTCCGCACGGCGAGCACAACGTACACAGCGGGCAAATTTGCCACATCCGCTTGCGGCTGAAACGGGTAGCTTCGAGTTTACGGAGCAGCCCAGTCTATCAGCGGAGCCCGAAGAACGTACACAACAGACAAGCCTCCCGCAGTCACTCGCAACTTCAACACGTAGCTCTGGGTCTGCAAAGCAGCCCGAACTGTCTACACTGCTACCAGAACGTACACAGCGGACAAACTCGTCAGAGTCGCTCACGGCCGAAACAGGTAGCCTCAAGTCTGCGAAGCAGCCCGGACTGTCAGTGCAACCAGAAGAGCGAACGCAGCAGACAAGCTCGTCAGAACGGCCCACTGTTACTACAGGCAAATTTCGGTATACGGAGCGCCCCAAACTGTCCACGCGGCGAGCACGACGTACACAGCGGGCAAATTTACCACAATCGCTTGCGGCAGAAATGGATAGCTCCGAGTCTACGAAGCAGCCCACACTGTCAGCGCAGCCAGAATAAGGTACGCAGCAGACAAGCCTGCCGCAATCGCTCGTCGGACCCGCAGTAACACCCGCGCCAACAACTAGTCTCTTGCCCAAAGGGTCTTGCACGGTTTCAGTCGCGAGTATACTGCCGGAAGATTGGTAAAAGTGGGTGTGCCGCGATAGCTGCGGCATGGTTTTGATCGGAGACCGCCCTTTGCCGTTTCTCATTGTCTTTACCCCCTTGACCGACATTTTTACCAGAGGCCGCTGCGGCGATACAAAACACAATGCCATACAAAGCCGCCACATCAGTCTTCAAACTTCGGATGCGAGTTTGCCATGTAGTCACTACTAATGTTATACGTACGGCAATCGTGTATATAAATACAGCGTATTTGCGACCGGCAATATGAACCTGCCCACCCCTTTTGCCTTTGAACCTGAGTGCACTATGCCTACGACCTCATCGAGAGCAATCTTCACATTCGCGATCTCAGAATCACAGGCAAAGTCCCCCGTTGTGTCACAAACGCCTCGCGTACATCATCCTCCCACGTCTCGAACGGCGCCTTGTCAGCGATCTCGAAATCAAATTGCTGCATGACCGCACAGACGACCGCGCGCATCTCCGCTAGCGCAACGTTCTTCCCTGCGCAGACCATAGGACCCTGCGAGAAGGGCATGAACACGTCACGGTTTGTGTGCACTTGTTCTTGAGTTATCGTATCGCCTGAGGGGAGGGTGTACTGCTCTTGGACGAGCCAGCGCTCGGGCCAAAAGGTATTGGGAAGGGGGGAATAGTGTTGGGGATCGCGCTGGATTGAGTATGCCCAGAGAGAAACCTGCGTCTCTTCTGGCACGAAGCTGCAAACCGTATAGCTTAGTGCTGGATTCATTGAACAGTTACTTGTTCCGCTTACTATGGTCCAATCATCTTCCCTCCGCTACCAGCGATCACCCTCCGTTGTAGCCCAGTCAACACGGGCGGATACAAGCGTAAGGTTTCGTTGCTGTCGACGCTAGTCGTCAGTTAAGACGGATTGTGGAGATTAAAGTGACTAACATGCATGCGTTTAGATAGGGCATTGCGCTTTGCTTTGCTAGATCTGAAGCTGCGTCTTCCCCGTGAGGGAATGTTTCGTCTACCTCCTTCCGCAGAAGCTTGAAGCATAGGGGATTCGTGAGCAGGAAGTACCAAAGGTGTGCGAGTGTAGTTGCGGCGGTATCGGACCCAGCCTGTGTCAAACGAATGTCCAGCTTCTCACTAATACAGGCAAGACCACGAGACTTACGATGATCGCAAGTTGCCCGTCGATCGCGGCTGTTACCAATGAGGGCCTTTCGGGTTCAGAGCCGCCTTCATCCAACTATGTCGAAGGGTAAGCTTTGAAACTGAATATGACTAGGGCAGCCTACTAAATGATGGAATAAGTCTGGGTGCTGAAATCCCGCGTCGATGCGGCGCTTGACAGTGGTTTCACCGACGACCTTGATCTCGTCCCATGCGCTGCTGCCGCCGAACGTCTTTGCGAAGGGAATAGCCCATGGAATATGTGAGAGCCACGCTGCGTCTCTGAGCCGTTTACAATCGTTATCTCCAAGGCTGCCGCAACAGGCATAATGTTACTTACATCAGAGCTCTTTCGATCATGTGGGCAAGGCCGCTCTCATCGCGTCCTTCCTTCAACATTCGATAATCATAGCTGAAGCTGTAAACTCCTGTTAGTCAAACCATCAATGTACTACCTTGGGGACAGCTCTTACGCCATATGACCCATGAAATCGAACCTAATGCATCAAACAATCAGACAGAACCACAAATGGACAGAGGAATGTCAAGTACCCGAAGAACGTCATCCAAGCCGATATGTCAAGCTTCTGGCCCCCGCGCTTGTGAAGTCCAGCGAGGAGGTCGTCCACGGTGCTCTTGATGAGGCCTTCGTAGTACTTCATAGCTGTGCTATTCATACCCCTCGCCCATGGGCGACGCCGGCTTGTATGGACAGTCATATCGCGCAGCCCGTCCAAGCTGACGCCCTCTTCATGCTCACGCGTATCGTAGTCTGCGTCTCTTGGTTAGCATCTGTGGTAGCTTAGCAGATAACACGACGTACACGGTCCTCTCGGCAACCCCTTCGGTCCAAGCACCGCTGTTGCAATATCTTTATGGCAGACAGACAGTTCATTCGGGCCTGAGAAACCCAGGATCAGATATACCATAATCCCCCTCCAAATTGCACTACTCACCAATGCGCACTATCTCGCCGTATTGTTCATGCAACTCCTGGACGTATCGGAACGATTTGCCGTAGCGCCATACGATGTAGGCGTGCCACAACTTTGAGACCTTGCAAAGAAGTGGGCCAGGGTATGCAGCAAGCGGATGGAACGGCGAGATGCGGTAAGCCACGATTAAGAGCGTGAGGAGCGTCCAGTAGCGTATATACACGACGGCGACGGTGTGAAGGAGCGTGGGAAAATGGGTTCGCAGGGCGCCACTTAGCAGTCCCGGCACCACTAGTAACAAGAGCGTGGATGACTTGAGTCCCGTCGGCTCATACTTCTTGTAAATTAACCAGGTCACCTAAAGTTATGCAGATCAGGGCCACTTATAAGAAATGAAGGCAAGATAGGTCACGTACCACGCTAGCCAAGGGAAGGACGACCCTTGCGTCCAATTTCTCTGCAATCTTCGAGAAAGAATCAATAGCCTCCATGATGAACGGGGAGGGACACGATCGTTCGCCTACCACGAACCAGGCTCTTATATATAATTAAATGTGGCGAAGCCTGCCTTATCAACGCCAAGGAACGTAGAAACCCATCAGGCTTCCGATGAACTCTCGGCAACCCTGTCCATCCTTTCTCAGCGAAGTGGAGAAGGTACCACAGAAAAAGTGCGTGTGCGTGACTTCCCTTAGCTCTAACGACCAACATGGCGCCGGGCTACAGCGCGTCTCTGGCTAGGCTGCCCAGTTTCCAGGGACGAGCCTTCCGCTATAAGACACGGCACGAGCGAGCGAAACGATACACAGTGGATCCGCAGCCCGCTTCATCCGTGATCAGAACTCGTACGAAGAGACGCAGGATGATTGCCGTAAGAAGGAACGCTGGGAGCACAAGTGAATAACCCTTTCGGGCTATCGTCGCCCGCTCGCCGAGCTTACAATCCTGGAAACAGAAGACGACGAGAAGTCAACGAGCAGTTCTGAGGCAATTGAAATCGCCTACCACAAACCTGAAATTTGTCATTAGCCAAGAAAGAGGATCGTTCTCACAGGCTCACAGCCGCAATCACCGCGCTCACCAGGAAAGACTCGCAACGAGCCGAGACCTTTGTATTTACTGCATCTTATGGGTCAGCAACTTCAGCTTGCGGCGCTGGCAATCACTTGACATAAAAGTACATTTCTCATCTGGGGTTTGCGATATCAATACATTTGACGCTGACTGGCACCGGCGCTACTCTGTGAAGCGCCCGCGAGAAGGAAGGAGTTAATACAGATTCTCCACAGCCTTTACGACCTTCGGGAAGACAGGGTGGTCCTTCGTGCCCATCGACCGCTCAACGATACCCGGAACATCCTCTTTGGGAACGTTGTACTCCGTGAGGGTGGAGTGCAAACCCAGACTGTCGACCAAACTAAGGAAAGGCCTGTCAATTGCTATTCTCAAAGGGGATGCAAGACGAACGACTCACCCCTGGACCAAAGTGGACAACTTGCGTATGTCGCCTTCGGTGGTGCCCGTGGAGGATTCGTGAAGATAGAAAAGGGCGCCTGCGAGCCACTTCTTGTTGTCTTCACTGGCCAGCTCCGTTTGCAGGGCGATGACTGGTGCGAGAGTCAAACACTAGGCCGCTCTGTTAGGTGATAGATCGTACGTGAGATATTTGGATGCTACTTACAGAGGTAATACCATGCGGGATACTGTAAGCGGCCCCTAGCTTGTGCCCAAGCGCATGCGACAGTCCGACAGCGCTGTCAGGAAGATACAATGAACATCACAAGGATCTTGGGAGTTATTGGGTGTTGTCTGACCTGTAAGACTCAATTCTGATAGGCCAAAGACTCATCCAAGAAGCGATCTGCAACTTCTGACGCGCCTCAATCGACTGCGGGTTCGCCTTAGACTCAGGAAGGTACTTGAACAGATCGGCAAGACCAGCATAGTACAAATACTTCAAGGGCGGGGGCACAAGGGGACGGTACAAGCCCTCTGGAACGGCTCTGAGCAGGAATTCCCTCGGAACATGTGTGACTAAGCTTACCGACAGCATGATCCACAGCGCGTATCCCGGTAGAAAGCCTGCAGATGCATTTCCCTATCAGAATTGAGTCGCAGCACACGACGTAATTGCTCACCAAAGCCTCGCAGGTGTAGCTAAGGTGAGCTTGGCATCGAGTATGATCCCAGCGGGAATGAGCTCTTGAGACGCGACAGCCACTTTCACACCCTCGTCGTTCGTGAACCCTGCACCAACCTATATTTGACGGTCAGGGCACAAGCCATTACGAAGGTCAAAGGACAGGCGTGAAATATGACGTACGGTGTATTCTGCAGCGCTGAGAGTCGTAGGTATAGCGATCTGGAAGAGAGTCGGCCCTCCTGTCTCCTTTTGCAAGTTGTACAGAATAGCCTTCGACGCATCAATCGGCGAGCCACCCCCGACAGCCACGATAATATCAGCGCCCACGTCCTTCATGATCTGAATGCCCTTCCTGATTCCAGCAATGGGGGAGTGTTGTCCGATTTCGTGGAACGTCGCGCCGTATGCATTTTCCTTTCGGAGGACGGCTTCTACTGTCTTCACCACGTCGGTCTGCAGCGCCCACGTCGTATCAATATGCTGAACGAACTACCATATGCACTGACCTTCTCAAATAGAGTCTTTCCCGTTACAATCAGGGCTTTCTTAACACCGAATTGCTTCAGGAGCTTGGGCAGTGCTGTCTCGACGGAGCCAGGGCCGTAGTGGACGGCCTTTAATCTGTCCGTGAAGGAGTAGGAGCCGTGAAGGTCGGTAGATTCGTGCGACGGGACTACCTCCATTGCAGACATGGCGAAAAAGGCGAGCAGGAGGTCGTGGCCGAGGAGAGAGTGGCGTGTGGGTGTTTGGAACACAAAAGAACAGGCTGTAACGGCTATCTGGGAGGAGATGCCGGTGGAGTTCTCACCCTAGTGAGGGGTAAGTCCGAATGCGTATGTTTTGCTCTTGCTCAATCATCAGCACGTCTTCAAGGAATTTCCGGGGAGGCTCGTGCACCAGTGGAAGACGCCGCCGAGTCTGCTTATGAGATCGGTCATGGCGGCAATGTAGAGAGAGAGGATTCAGCGCTTTCAAACCAGTCTCAGCCTCCGAGTCGCACTCAGCGGCGGCGGCGACAAAGGTCGATGACTTTAGTCGACGATGAGCTCAGTATAGAGTTACTCGGCGACTCAGCGAGATGATGTCCGCTGCTTAGATCCGGGGTCTGGTATGTGGAGTGTATTCCTCTCCAGAGAGAGCCAGCGCTGACCGAGATCCTGGTTGCCTCGGGTGTAGTGCCGGCACAGTTGGTATACAACACATGTGCACAGCCCTGTACAACATTGCCAGAATGGTTCAAAGACGACCCCGGTTGTCGTCTATGGTATCCTGAAGTGATACTTTATTATTTCCCGCCTCCCCGCGCCCGAACATATCTTAAGCGCTTCTCCTTCGAGGACAGTGATCGTGCACAGGTACATTCTCAAAATCATGCCCAGTGCTGAAGATCAAGTTTTACAAGCCTCTTACGTCGTTTGGACAAGCCCCTTACGCAACTTTGTGCGTCATCCCCGTCGTCAAAAGGAGGCCAGCAGTGGATTGCGATCGAGACTCGAGGGCGGCACCAGCGTCCCAGTGGCAAGGCCTAGGTCCGCTCGAGAGTAGCACTCGATGGATGACGTCTCCAGGTCTGAACATAACTTTCGTATTCTTCCGACCCATTACACAGGGCGCAAAACATCTGACGTCCGTCGTACAGGTTCAGGTCTCTAGATGAACCTGGCCTCGTCACCAAGCCTCGGTGCGGTAGCCATCGTCCGAATACGATCACACGTGCCGCCCGTTTTCCCCACGTTTAAAGTGGGACTGTCAATACCCCGCTGTTCTCATAAATGGACAGTTTAAGGAGTGACACACTATTAAAAGTGAGTCTTATCTCCTCCCAGAAATGTCCAGACTACTAACCCCTTTCAAGCAGGTCAGGACTCTTGTCGTCCCCCATGCCTTTGCGTACAACCGAGATTCGGTTGCCTCATGTTCTAATATGCGGTTCAGATATAGTGCGTTCTTCACACTCAGGATGTCGGAGAATTACTCAACATATATTTCCTTTGCAGACCAGTAGCGACGCAGTCCTCCCACTGTGGGAGCAAATCACGATGGCTCTAGCTAAGTCATATCCCCATGAGATCCAAATCGACGTCTACGCCCGCCTTGCACCACATCGGGACGTCGCCTCCATTAAGCAACGACTTACGAGGGTCTCGCCAGACATAAACTGCGACTTTCTAACCACTACCGTGAGTTCCTTGGGGAGGTACTTCCGTCACAAGCGCTTTGACTTCGCTGCAGATGCACGGCGACCATGTCCCCCTCAAGCCGTACCATACCCACGTAATTTTTTGCGGCTTGAAACCACACCGGACCATCCCACCCGAGATCACAGCAGTATACATACCCACAGCGACCTTACCGCCACACGCATCGTTCCCTTTTGACCGCCTAGGCTACCGCGGGTTCGTCGTCTTGCGCGAGACCTATGCACCAGTGCTTCGTCTGCGCATAGCGAAGCACGAAAGGCATGGGGACGCGGAGAAAGCCGACACTGCTCTCGCACAGCTCCAGGGATCTGAGGCTCAGGGCCACAGGCTGCGTTTCCTGTGGAGGAACATGTCGAGACCGTTTATTCTGTTAACGAGAAGCTTGGTCTGCTTTGTCCTGAGTCTGTACATGGCGTAGTAAGTCAACGTCTTCTCTTAAGCTGATGCATAACTGCTGACGCTATGTTCCTGTAGCATGAACGGTTCGTGTTCTCCCATTGATATCAGACATCACGCTAAACTTTATTGGAACGGTTAGGCATTTATTACTTGATGTCGGCTACATTTCCAGGTTGGTCCACATCAAGGCTTGTTCCTGACGCGCATTGTTAACCTTTCCGTCTAGCACTGTTTCAGAATAGATACGGTTTTTCTCCGGGCATCACTGGACTGTGTTATATTGGCCTCGGGCTGGGGTTTTTGGCGGCGACGTTCTTTGGCGCCTACAATGCAGATAAAATATACCATGCTGTATGTCTCACAGTGTCATCAAGCACATATCGACTAACTGCTGGTTGTAGCTGTCTTCCAGGAATGGCGGTCAGGGGAAGCCTGAGTACAGAATCCCTGCTCTGATTTTCGGCTCGCTTTTCGTCCCTGTTGGTTTATTGCAAGTGCCTCGCTTTTTACCCATTTTGATACACTGACATTCATCCCATAGTTGGTACGGCTGGTCTGCTCAAGCCAGGATTCATTGGATAATGCCTATTATTGGTTCGACGATCTACGGTTTCGGCATGATGACAACTTTGTATGTACAGACTTTTTTACCGTGGGAATCGTGCTCATATTCTTTCAGCCTTCCCATACAGCTTTATCTAGTTGATACCTTTGCATTTGCCGCGAGCGCACTTGCCGCTTCCTCCGTGCGTGGGATCTCATGACCTCAAATTGATCATTCGTTGAACCACTGGCATCTTCTATTAGGTATTTCGATCTATGCTCGGCTTTGCCTTTCCGCTTTTCGGGCAACAGATGTACAACGCCCTAGGATACGGCGGCGGCAACTCATTGCTGGCCGGTCTGGCCATCGTCCTCGGTATACCTTTCCCTGTGTGGCTCTATTTCTATGGCGAACATTTGAGGCAGAGAAGCACTCTCAAGCTCTGAGTGCAGTCGTACCATTTGCATCATATGCCAGATACCGATAGGTATGCATTTCTGATATACACGCTCTCGGAGCATCGTGTATTCGTACGTAATATTGGACATGTTATACAGTGTTTCCACCTGCACTGAATCTACGTGTTGTGCCAGTGGGGACGTATCGCGTAGTGGACTCTGCTGAAAGTGAGGTGGCGCCTTGACGTGAACGGCCTAGGCTGTTTGTGCAGACAGGCGGAGCTCCTCGACAGAAATGGAACGCTTGTGGGTAGAAATCGGTCTGTCTTGTATGTGGGGCCTGATCCTATACTGTTAAACTATACTGCCCGGTATGTCCAGCCTAGTGAATCATCCGGTGTTTCAAGTAGAACTGACAGTAGTCTTTTGATTCACCGATGGTCAGGGACCTTGCGAGCTCGGGAAAAGTGGTGGTTCTTCTGTGCAATGTATTCAATACATTCGCTGCGGATCGAATCGTCAAGAAATGTGAGTTTCATCGCACGGTCCTACAAACACGCAATGAAGAGGCTATTAAGACATTCCCGCGGGGTAACAGCGAACGCAGGACCCCGAAATCTCTAAGCGCTTTTTGATCCATGTGTGTTCGATTAAATTCGAGTCCGCGATGGTTCTGGCGCTGATCATAGCCTTAGTCAGCGGTGCGTATCTGCCAGATCCGGAATGTAGCGCTCTTGAAATGGCAATTCTGTAAATTACCGAGATGCCGACGTTCCCAGTCGATCCAAGGTTTTCGGGGTCCCGTGGTTCATCTTGTACCAAATGACTCTGGACTTACACTCGAGGTGACTGTCAGCGGAGGCTCGGGAGTATCCTATCATATATAGGTTCGGACATGCAGAAGGAACGTTCTAAGCGTTTTTTCTCTCGTGCTGGTAATAGGTCTGCCTGTTCACGATGTCTAGCAGAGACCAGGACGTTATGCGACCGGGCACACCAGGTTCAGACAGGTCATCGACGACAAAAAAGACCCGTGTTCAGAACGAGCAGATCGATGGCCAAAACGACGACGACGAAAAGCAAGACCGACTAGAGCCAACGCACGGCTCTCTCCCGAAGGGGGGCGAAGGCGAGTCTGCAATACCAGAAGACCGGGTAGTAAGTGATAACCTCTGGAAGGTATAGACCATAGACAATTCTTATTCTATCCTCAGGAAGATGCTATCGAGAATGCCGAGGATGACTGGGAACACGACCCTCGCAACCCTAGAATATGGGATTTCTGGAAGAAGTGGAGGATGGTTTCCATAGTCAGTCTTGCGAGCATGCAGGGTACCTCTAATATCTCTGACCAACTGCGACCACAGGTTTCATTTTATACATTTGTCACTCCCCTCGCGAGTTCAATGATGGCCCCCGCCTTGCCGAAGGTTTCTGAGCACTATCATATCACCAGCGAGACTATCGGTGCCATGACGCTGAGTATCTTCTTGCTAACATTCGCTATTGGTCCACTGTTCCTAGCACCGTTGTCCGAAATATATGGGCGTACATGGGTACGTTGCATACGGGGTTGTTACGACAGTCAGTCATTTGCTGATACACGGACGATGTGTTTCTAGGTGTTACACATCAACAACATCTTGTTCCTCGCTTTCAATCTGGGATGCGCCTTTTCACCCAATGTTAGCGTACTTATTGGCATGCGAATACTCTGTGAGTATAGATGTGCATAATGATCGACCTCAACTAACATACATGTAGGCGGTTTCTTTGGAAGTGCACCGATAGCATGCGGTGGTGGTTCTATCAGTGACCTCTTCTCGGAGAAGGACAGAGCCTCGGCTATGGCAGTATACAGTCTTGGCCCCCTGATTGGTCCTGCCGTCGGACCCATCGCGGGTGGATTCATCGCCGAGACGATTGGTTTCAAGTACATCTTCATCGTCATTGCCGCTACCTGCGGTGTTGCTTCTGCATGCGGTATCCCATTCTTGCGGGAGACTTATGCACCTGTGATACGCTTACGCATAGCTCAACGGTCTGCAGACCCAGAAAAGGCGGCTAAGGCACACCCACACCTGGTGCATAACCATGGTGGGAAGTTACATCTTATATGGATCAACCTCTCGAGACCGTTCATATTGTTGACACAAAGCTTTGTTTGTTTCGTCTTGAGTTTGTATATGGCTTTGTGAGTCGTCTTTTATTTTGATGCGCATGTCTGGGCTGACAGTAACTATGACCTGTAGTATGTACGGTACGTTAGGCCTCGCGAATTTCTGCATCAGGATGCTAAAGTCGAATTACAGGTATTTATTACCTGATGTTCACCACATTCCCAAGTATGCGATACAATTTGATGATCCCGACGACGCTCTGACATCCCTCATAGGCCTATTCTCCGATGTCTACGGATTTTCGCCTGGAATAGCTGGCCTATGCTACATCGGATTGGGTCTTGGATTCCTCTTGGCTACCTTCTTCGGTGCTAGCTTCGCAGACAAGATTTATCATACGGTAAGCAGGGATGACTACCTCTGGCCGAACAAAATTGACACTGGTCCATTAGCTGTCAGAAAGGAATAACGGAAAGGGCAAGCCCGAGTACCGTATCCCGCCTCTCATATTTGGCTCTCTTTTCGTTCCCATCGGTCTTTTGTGCGTAACGTCATTGTAGTCTGTATGAGGTGTAGACCGCTAACTTCTGTCTGCTACAGCTGGTATGGATGGTCCGCGCAGGCAAAGATACACTGGATCATGCCCATCATTGGTACCGGCATCTTTGGTTTTGGCATGATGACGACCTAGTGAGTGTACTCGTGTCGTTTGCAACGGTAACCTACTAACTGCTGAACTCCACGTACAGTCTTCCGATTCAGCTCTATCTAGTCGACACGTTCACATACGCCGCTAGTGCCCTTTCCGCCGCAGCCGTAAGTTACCTCTTCTCTTACTCTTCCCTGTCGAAGAAGTAGAGCTTTCATTGCCTAGTCTCTGACGCTACTTCCTTCTTCCCTGCAACCGTGTAGGTCTTCCGGTCCATGCTCGGGTTCGCCTTCCCACTGTTTGGTGAACAGATGTACGCCGCGTTAGGCAACGGCGGCGGTAACTCGCTTCTTGCGGGCTTCGCCATTGTCCTCGGTATACCCTTCCCCATCTGGCTGTGGTTCTACGGCGAGCGCATCCGTGCGAGAAGCTCACTTGCAAGATAATACCGGTGACTGGGGGTTGCCCCTCCGGCGTCCATGCTGACCTGTTATACCCGCAACTCACTGCCCAGTGCAGCTAATAATTCTTGGGATATCTTTCACTGCAACCGTTATAGACGTTTCGCTTGACTTTGCTCTGCAATTAGCAAGTAATAAGTTATCGAAACACACCTGCTTAGATACCATAGCTACATACATAACACATAACCACCAGATCCTTGACTCCTACGTCGCTTCACTCATTACAAATACATGATTAGAGACTACATCCGCGCTCCTCGTAGTTGCCTACAGCACCGTAACGACAAGACATGATCTCTGTACATCTATCCATGACTCGCAAAGGAATAGTAATGTGCCAGCATTCATCCCCTCAAGCGTGCCGAACGCCCCGACGCTCAGACCCGCTGTCAGTCGAAACAAAATCATCTGTCATATACGTCCAGCAACTTACAAACAAACCGAGACAGGAGAAAGTATGCAACGTTACATCGTCACCACACCAACAAGGTACAGCAACCCGCCGTCACCTACCGCCCAACGACGCCAAAGCCCCTCCCCTTCG
>JANHOG010000425.1:0-16532 GCA_027627325.1 Phlebia brevispora
CTCGTCTGTTCAACTTGTCACTCGCTTATTCCTAGGACAATTATGCGTAGGCGGCCGTCTGCCGCCGCCACGCCGCCTTGCTGTGCCTCCTCTTCCCCCTCGTCAACGCGACTTAGCGTCTCTCAAGTCGCCTGATTCGGTTCCTCATACTCCCACCAAACGCGCTGAACCGCTGTCCTTGTTCTCGACAACCACGAACAGGTACAGCACAGACAGCTGGAACAGCTCTAACTGTGATGGCGCAGATGAAATGACCTTTGAGTGGAAGCCCGAGCAAATCCTGCTGCTCACCAGGGTACGTGTTTAATGTTCGCTTGCCGCGTGCCCCCAGTCCAGTGGCGCACCATGTGATCGCGTCAAGCGACGTGTCTCTAACTTCGCATGCACTTGTAGACACTCGATGCGCTTCCTTCTCACTTGCTGACCCCCTTTAACGGCCCCGTCCCCCCATCCAACCTCTTGGATAAGCTTGCTCGCGGTGTTGCCAAGGTCAAGAACCCCGTCGAATGGCCCCACTCTATCCGTGCTACGCGTGCTAAGATCGTCGAGCTGGCTCGGATTCGCGCAAAGGAGGTCAGGGATGAATCAGCAAGCGACACTATCGTTGAGGAAGAGAGCGACAGCTCCGACGTGCCGTTGCAGCAGACGACCAATATAGGACTTAAGCGAACATTGCATAGGCAGTCAAGTATGGACTTTATGCAATCGCCTAAGCTCGACCTCAAGAACAATGTTAACCTTAGCCGGTACGTCATGTCGGTATCTGGACATTGTGTCAATGCTGACCATGCTCTTCCAGCCTTTCTCGTCGTCTCCAACGGACTGAGCGTATGCTTCTAAGCCCCACTTACGATATATATGATCAAACTTCTCCGTCACTAAGGCCCTCTACCCCAAGCTCTCTCACCCTTAACTCCGAGCTCTCTGATACACGTCCCTCTCGCATGCTCAGGAGGTCAACTTCGTCTATGTCAAACGATTCAGACCAGTTCATGGCACCCAGTATCAATCCAAGTGTCCGGCGGCTCAGACGCTCCGATACTTTCGCTGGATCCACACTGTTCCCTACTGGTCTGAAGCGTGCACCCTCCTACGGTGGTAGTTCCCGCAACAGTCTCGATTCCGTTGCCATGAGCATCGATTTCAACGCCAGGGACTCTGACATCACTTCTGATGAGGAAGAGAAGTTGCGGAGTAGGAAAGCGAAGAGAGCCCGGCGCAAGGCTTCTTCTCCGACTCCCACACCCCCGCCCTGTCTCCTTCGGTCCTGAATTCTCCTTCCCCTCAATCGACTGTCCGTGCGAAGAAATCTCAGAAGCCTTCAGCCAATACGACTGGTTCTGCGTCGGCTGGTAAAAGCGAGAATTCTGACAATAAGCGGCCTCAGAGGAAGAAATCCAGCTTTCAACGTCACTCCAGCATCCTTGGACCTGAACTACCTAACCCGCAACCGACTCCACAATCTCCTGCTCCCGTTCGAGTCTCTCGAACTCCGTACACCCCTTCTCACAACACTGGAAGTCCTGTTGCTCCTGCTTCTCCTGCTGTGTATTCTATGCCCATGCCTTCCAGTCCGTACAACCTCACTCACATCCCCTCCGTCTCCGTCTCTCCACAAGTCCCTCGGACTTTGCGCCGCTCCAGCAGACCCATCGCACCTCTTCCGCGCACTGCTTTCGCGCGTAAGATCTCGTTCAACAACATCCCCACGTCTCCCGGGGAAGGTGCTGGCTCTGGTGCCGGTTTGGGCAGCGCGTTTCAGATGCACTGAACGCGATCGCTAGTTGCCTGGCAGACGTGTGTCAAACCGCCCATACGTAGGGGAGACGATCCTTATTCTCGGCCATCGCTTTGATTCACATCAGTCCGTCTCGCATCTCAACTGTCGCCCCGACTCATTGCATCCGTACATCAATCTGCTTCATTTCATTGTACATCATATTCATCATCTTCGCATCTGACCATCTTCAGTCACAACATAGGATTATTCTTGGCTACACGACCAAGCTACATTGCTATACCGCTGTTTGCGTCCACTCATTCAGGTCCTCTGACGGGCAGTATTCGCTCGCCATCCACACTCACTCCTCAGCAATCTCGTCTTCCCGGATTCGTCGTCATCACGCTCGGCGCATTAACATTCGTTCGTTGACCAATTACTCAGACACGTACATCTGTACAGTCCACACTCTCCCTCTTCCCTATGGCATCCTCACCTTGCTTCTTATCTATTTGGCGTGTTTCCTCTCTTGAGACTCGGCCACAATGCGGTTACGACCGCTCACCACACAACCTCGTTCCTTTCATTGAACGAGCTTTTTGTTTCCGAAAGCTCATCAACTGTACATATCCAGCATCTTTGATGCGTCGGAAATGCTCGATTTACTTCACCCTTCTAAAAGCATTTTTTGTTCCTTTTTTTGCTGCTTTTCATTCATCAGGCGTGCCTGATTGTTGTTTGAATATCTCTTATACTCTTCATATTCCTCTCGCCTTCTGGCGCATTGCTTGCTTTCGAATGCATGCCATTTTCCTTCTCCGGACCAACAGCTTGCTGTCGTAATTTGGTGTTGTTTGTTGTATACTTTTACCACACTCATTCTTTGCCCTAGCAGAGCCGTTGCGTTTTTCCCTGTACCATCCCTAGTTGCAAGCAACGAGGTCCCCTGTACCATTTGTGTGACTGTACGTGTGACTTACAGATTGTCTCAGTGAGATACGGCGACTCGTGGGTGACCTTCGGCTTTCCGCAAGACACTGGCAATGTCTTCTCTTAGTCGGCTTCCCACCAGGATTTGCACCCTGTACGATACAAGAGTGCACGAATATAATGCTGAGATGATCGGAACGCCACGGCCGGTGCGGAGAAGTTCCAGAGATGTAATATTCATCGTAGTGCTCAGCCTGTCGGAACTTCAGTCCTAATCTGCGTAATGAACAAGAGAGAGTACGCACACAGTTTAAAGATTACGAGCCATTCTTTCTCTCTATGCCTCGACCTCCAATGCAGCAGCCTCCTTCTGTTCTCTCCGCGCCTGGATCTCAGCACGCTTCTGCGCTATAAGCACTGCAGCACGTTGGTCCCATTGATATGCCCAGTATCCTGCATACCCGAATACTATCATGGAGATGGCATGACCACCGGGGTCTAAACGAGCAGAGCGTGAGTTGCTCTGAGCACACTAGCCTGGGGCCGTACGCCGGCTGTAGCTGCAAGTTGAACGCGACTCACTATCGAAGAGGTTGCGTTTCTGGATACCTAGCTGGCCGAACCTGGCAGCGAGGCCAAATAGTGAGAAGCCGACGATATTGCTGATCAGCGACATGGCGGTTGCGGGCTCCTCGTTGTCGGCGACAGTGAGCAAGCGGGACTTGGGTCGGTTCGGGAATAAACGAGTGATGGGCGCCAATCAGACCAATTATGTATGCGTAACGCGCTCTGCTGCCAGTGCTCAGTTGGCCGCTCGCTCCTTGACTTCACTTCGACACACCTCTTTGCAAGTTACAGTCCTCAACCATCGCGTCTATAATGGACACCGAAACAGAGCAGAAGCTGACTGTTGCGAAGCAGAAGAAGGATACGGGGGATCAAGCGTTCAAAGAGGGGAATATTCCGAATGGTACGAATTGCCACACAGTTAGCAATGTCGTCTGCCTGGAGTGCATGGTCTAACGTTTGGAACAGCTCTTCGCTCATATCACGAGGTGAAAATCCTTGAAAATATGTTATCTATGAGGATTTATCTGCTATTATAGGCCGTAATGTATCTCGAAGGCATCACCAGGTAAATATGTCTCGGATTCTTTCTTTTGCATTGTTCAAGACGTAGTGTCACAGGAACGCAGCAAGCAGTATGGGATTAGCTCCCAACGCAGGCTCTGCAGACAGCTCCGGAGATCCAAAGCCAAAAACAGAGGTACGCTGCCATAATGACTGAGTATATCGCGTCAGTCTCAGACTGGCTATAGGCAGACGAGCTGCTTGAAAAGATATACTCCAATATGGCTGCATGTCAGATTAAGAAAGGAAACTGGAAACGGGCTGTTGAGTGTGCAGATAAGGTGCTCAGCCATCTATGAAGTAGCTGCGGCCATCTGATCTCCCGTTCATAGGCACTCGCGAAAAACCCTAAGAATACTAAAGCAGGGTTCAGGAAGGGAAAGGCGTTGGGAGAGATGGGCTACTTTGAGAAGGCGGATAAGATTCTTTCGGATCTGCTCACGCAGGACCCACCTGGTACGTGTCTCGGTGAGGGTAACTACTCCTGTTGATGTCTTGCTTTAGATGGCCCTGCTATCAAAGCTGAATTAGAGCGGCTACGCAAGCTAGATAAGGAGCTCGAGAAAAAGCATAATCAGAAGCTGAGAGGTAAGAAATAAAAGGTCTTGCCATCTGATAGATCATTCATTGACCCAACTTTCAGGCTTCTTGAATCGCGAGAAAGCTACTAAATCCAGCACCAATGAAAGCGGGAAGGTGGAAGATCCGCAGGGGTCTAAGATAACTGAGTGGGTGGACGACGGCGCTGGTGGTGAGGTCGCAGATGATTAATCGCGACTGCAGCCTGCGTTCTCTTGGATTTTTATTTGTATATTTTCACGGGATCATCGTAGTGCTTTGTCGTGCCTACTTCCATACCTCGCATCTCTCATCGCTCTTCGATATGCTATACGGTGTATTTGTTTTCTGCTCTCTTATGTTTCGATCTCCTAACAATGTATAGCAATCTTTTCTACTCGTCATGATTCAGGACGTATGCCACAGTTCAAATACATAAATAACACAGTCTGTCGCCTGGCCGAGCACTGGTATACACCTGTGTCGCTGTCATAATGCCATAATCAGCGTCGTGAATTTTTGGTTTCCGTTGCTTCCGTTCAAAGCGGGAAGATGTCCTTTCATGAGAGCGTCCAGACCTGGTTGGTATCGTTGTCGGTGCACTCCCAGATCTGCATGATCGTGCCGTCACCCAACGCACCGTTCGTCAGATCCAGACATTGACCTGTCATCCAGCAAGGTTAGTTCCGTCTTAGCGAAATAAGACCGCCGACGCCTTACCTTGGCCGTTCAGAGCAATGCGGTCATCGCCGGTGTAGTACCACGTCTGGGCAGGAATACCCGAGTAACATTCCCAAATCTTCATCTGAGTGCCGTCTCCGGGAGCTACAAAAGCAGAGGGGGGGAGTGTCAGCGAGATGCGGGAAGGGGAATAGAAGAATACTCACTGTCGCCTGCGTCCAAGCAGTAGTTGGTGCCAGCAACCTGAACGGCAGTAACACCGCTATTAATGACCCAGTTCTGAGCGCCAGTACCGTTGCAGTCGTAACTGAAAGGACATGTCAGTACAAGATTACGAAGGCGAGAGATAAACCGACATTTGGACTGGAGTACCGTCGGCGAAGTTACCACCTTGTACATCGAGACACTTGGAGGTGTCGCCGTTAGGATGGATGCGGTTACCGGAGCCTCCAGAAGGAGGAGGAGGGGAGCTGCTTCCACTACCGACTGCGCTCTTGACGGCAGCATCGAAGCGGTTGTTGGCTACAACGAGCATAGTGAACAAAAGTCCAGCTTTTCAACGAGTGAATGCCTACCGTAAGCCGCGCTAGCATCCCACATCATAACGCCACCGAAGGAGGAGTATTGGGACTGAGTTTGCTGGATGATGGGCGTGAGGGTGCCGATGTCGACGTAACCGTAGTCGGCAACAGCCGCCATAGCGGCGACACCGAGGTAGATCTTGACGTTCGGGTTGGGAGACTGCGTCTTCGCCCAGTTGTCCCTAGGTTGTGTCAGCATCGCGACTACGCCACTTCGAAAGGGTAACACATACCAGCTACCGAAGTCCCAGTCTCCGGGGCTATTGTAGTAGCTGACGGCACAATAGTTGTTGTCTGCAGGTGTCCGCGTTAAGCAAATATGGACAACGAAAGGCAAGATGTACTGACAGAATTGCACGTAGAGAGCATCGAAACCGACGGCGTTGATCACACTAGATGCTCCGGATCAGCGATGGTGTTGTAGAAGGACAACATAAGCACATGCCTTCCGAGGTAAGCATCGGGGAAAGGGCACTGAGGAGCACCGGTGATGTAGTACCTGGGACTCGAATTGAGCATACGGTCGCACCTGAACTGGAACAACTTACTGCTTCGAAGCGCCGTTCATGTGCGAGCGGAGTTGGGACACAAACGCGGCGAAGTTGGTAGTAGATCCACCCTCGATATCCAAGTCAACACTGTCCAGATCACGTATCAGCAGACATCACGCCGATGCAATTAGCTATATTCACCCGTCCAAAACCGCATTCCCAAAGGGGCGGGTGGAGCTGGAACCACCGAGGAAGAGGTTCCAGATGGTGTCAGCGAACTGCTGGGCCTGGGATGCCGACGAGAAGGCGTTGGCCTGTCCACCCCCGCCAAGACTGATGGTGACAAGCTTGCCCTTGTTTTGGCAGTTCTGGATGTTCTGCTCCAGAAACTGGCAGTTGAAGAGGCCGGTGCCCGAGAACGATGGACCGCTGCAGCTCTATAGGAGAGCACATAAGACGACATATCTCTTAGGAATACTCCCAGACACGTACGTTAGCCAAGTCAAGGACGGGAAGTCCGTCCGTGCCAAAGAAAGTCTTGATAAATGCTATAGGCAAGACATCGATGGAGTCATCCTGATCAGCGATCCACATGAGTCACACCTATAGTCAGTCAATATTGCAGTGAAGACTTACCTCGCAGTAAAAGTCGATAGGCTGCTGCCACAGTGCCTGGTTACTGTTAGGCGTACCACCGTACGCATCCTGGCCCCAGTATCTGTGACGGGATATAAGGCCGAGCTTCATATATGTTCTGAGACTACGTACGCTGCCACCTACAGAGTAAGTAGTTAGTACACAGTTCAAGAATAACACTAGGGCTACTCATACATTATTATTGGTGTTGGGGTTGAATCCGTACACCCGGGTAGCTCTAAGGGCAAAGGCGATGCTAGCGAGAAGGGTCAGCGAAGATGATGTCAAGAAAACCATCTTCCTGAAAGGCGAAGGGCGACAGAGGGGAACTGCACAGCTGGGCTTCCTGAATGCATCTCTAGCCTGTTTAAATTTCACTCGAAAGTCGTAGATTTTGCGTTCCTCCATGCGTATGTTCCTGTCACACAACCAATCACTGTCGGTGTCAGGTGCAGGTGCTCGTCGACAGCGTATGGCATCACGCAGCGGTGAGGTAGAAGTTAGCCGATTCACTGCCTTCTCGCGCACGATAGGATGTATGTCTCAGACAGACAGGCCAGAATCTGAGGAAATGTGGGCAGTCAGCGTTGACAGAATGAAACATTCCATGCCAAGACTACGTGCCTGTCATGTTGTGTGCCCGAAGAATGTGGGCAGATTGAATATATTCTAGATACATCGCTAGAACGACGATGTGCCTAGTCTAGAGGGTGAGCGAGACCTTACGGAGAGAACTGATTGGAACTTCTTCGCATCGAACAAATTTTGAAGGCTTAAATTAGCAGCAAATCGTCGATATAGGTACGGACCCACAAGCGGGTGCTCATACTTCACATATTGTACGACAAACAACCCTCGAGTGGACATGTACACAGAACAGTGATGTACGCAACCCCGTAAGATTCGCGTCCGAATTCCGTGACTGTAGAAATCCGCGGGTATAATCAGTCTCAGACCAGCCTATAGAACAAAATCACAAACATTTGTCTCGGGGCCCTGATAAAAGCGTGAGGCATGAAAGGTTTCTTTGGGGTACTTTATTCATCCAGTCCATGCAGCCGCTTTACACAACTGATTGGCCAGAGATATCATACAACACCTGTAGCGGTCAAAGCGGTTATCAAGACAGTATTCGTTGTGTGGTCAATGAAGCAGTCGAGTCTGTTGCGAAGGTTTCACCGATCGGAGTTGCTTCGGAGTCGTGAGCTCGAAACTTTCTTCCGAGTGATGGCGGAGTTTTAAATGGACGGCACGCGCAAGTGGCGTCGCGTCACGGACGCGTCTTGTCCAACTTCAATGCAATGACCAGCAGCATCACCTTACGGCTCTCCCTGATGCGGCGAGCGCGTCGTATATGACGACACACCCCCTTTCAACGCGTTTTGAGTCTACCTTCATCGATATCCTAATCTCCTGCCAGTACCACTTTCATGGCCGAGAGGCAACCCCTTTCCATCCAGATCCTCCGGGCGTACTATCCAGTCGCCATATGTCTCCAGGATTACTTGGATAGGACAGTTGAGACAGCTCGTAGTTTGCACTCAATATTGATTCATGAGACGGATACCAAGCAATATCGCGATTTGCTCGCGTCGACGATAGTCGCATCACAGCAGGAGTCGGTGATCACGCCGCGGCTGAAGCCTTCGAAGCCACTAGGGCCTTTACGTGAGGTGCGATGTTGTGCTCACGCCCTTTGATACTTGCTAACTGGCGTCCAGTTGATAGAGAGAGTCCAAATTCAGCACCTGCGGCATAAGCCACCACAACTGAACGTCCTTACGTCTGGTTATCAACTGGTATGTTCCAAGTACGCCGGCGTTTCGTGTTCTTGCGCTAAGTTTGCTCGCAGCATGCACCAAGTACAAGGGGAAAGAACTCAAGTACATTTACCCTTCCGCTGCTTCAAAGTCGTTATGTGAACACCGTCATCACCGCGTTCGAGACTCAGGCATGGGCTACGCTATATGACAGGTGAGTATCAAATTTGTACAAATGAACACCATATTCATGTTTCAATTTCGTCAAGGCTTGGAGACGATATAGTATTTCACTTACTTGCAGATACCTCTATATTCACCTCACTCCCTAACTCCTGTTATTGCCAAATTACGGGTCCACCTATCATTGACTTAACACCTCCTGCTGCACTTTCACATCTTCGCGAAAACGAAAACGGTCCTACTTTTTCGGGCATTAAGCGGATTGCTGAAGACTCTGCTTCAAATGAGCGATCTTCTAAGCGTCAGAAATCTGATGAGCGCACCGCTTCGAAGAGCACGAGTGCTCAAACCCATTCTGCAGAGGCAATGTATGTGAAGTCTTGTACACTTGTGTGTTCCGGTCTCATGTGTTTCCATGAAGATGTCGGTCACCTGTTGAAATAAGTGTCGCACGTACTCGACTATTTTATTATCGGCTATCTGGTCCAAGCAAGATATCCTGTGGAGTACCCGCGGATCGTCAGTATTTCACACATCTTAATTCCTTATAGTACGATGACAACCCTCTGAATAGATGTTCTTAATCGTTGTCGCGTTGGTACTGCTCCCAGTGCAACACTCTCCGAAGAGGTTGCTCGCAAGCAGGAGCAAAATGCGAGACATCTCGCCAAGTACGTCTTCCCAAAGCAGTTCGGGCTGACTTCAATCTTCGACGTTCAACAAGAGAACACCTTCACAATGCTAATACCGAAGTTCGCCAACAGAGAGGAAGAAATAAAGGTCAGTGTCTTTGGTCCTGTCATTCTTTCAAGTGTATCTTCGTTGATTACATGATTTTCAGGTCAAGGGTTCTATGAAGACTCCAAAGCGAGTTAAGCAAGCGCTGGATCTCCTTGAGAAGACAATTTGGAGGCACAGTAAGTGTGCGTATAGGTCTCTCCTTTCCAAGATATGCTCCTCGAAGGTATGCTGGATCCCGCTATCGCGACCGAGACGTATTTATTCATATATTGGCAGGTCAACACCAACATCAAGAGTTCCCTTGACAGTAGTGTCATTCTAGTAAGCGTTGTGCTGCAGACACGAGATCCACGGATTGATATAGTGCAGGAAATGATGTCGGAGGCGTCGTTCCAATTGAATACCCAAGGAAGGAAGACAGACGCTAGTGTATCATTCAGTTCTTCAGAACCACAGCTTATGCCTCAGGCACGCTCGCAAGCGAAGCAACAAGCCCAGCAGAAGCCTCGTTTTGCCGAGTTCATTTGTTCATATGACGAGGTGGGTCGTCCCTCTGCACCTTCTTCCTGAGTGGGAAAACTGATAGCGCGAAAGGTTTACTGCTATGCGATCGCTGCGACCAGAGCGGTTATACCGATGCAATTCTGGGGCTCAACTAAGAACTTCAAACTGATCAAGCGTCGTATGTCCCGTTGGACCGTATCGTGTTACTATGTTAACGACGCTATAATCTAGACGTGAAGACCCTGATAACGATGCGCCGCTTTGAGACAGTGAATTTGCACACACTTATACAAGGCCTTTCCGTCTCAGAGTGTGAATGGCTCTCACCTCGGTCACAAGAGTCTGCAAAGAACCGTCATGTGCCAGCGTCGGACTCCCTGAAGCGTCTTGAGGTGCTCCAGGAGTTCGTACATTGGTATTTCGACTCGTTCCTTGTCTCTCTGCTTAAGGTGCGTCACATGATACCACAGACCGGATACGTATCTCACAGATGATCCCTGTTAGACTGCCTTCTATGTGACAGAATCTCAAGCATTTCGTAATAAGGTCCTCTATTTCCGTCAGGATGATTGGGAGGTGCTCTGTCGACCGCTCGTGGAGCGACTATGTGCAGGTACATTCCAGAAACTGCGGAGGGTAAGGCTCGACTGCTTGCCCCGTAGACAATACTCTGACATTATGCGCGCAGGAAGACGCCGAAGAGATTCTGCGACAACGTAGATTGGGCTACTCTTTCGTCAGACTGTTGCCGAAAGAGACTGGTGTGCGACCAATCATTAACCTGCGACGACGGGAAGCAGTGAGTAACTGCGTCCTTGGCTTTTGCTTCCGTTCTTGACGATTGCTTTTGACCCCTCACAGAATACTCCGTACAAGCGGTCAA
Source organism: Phlebia brevispora (assembly GCA_027627325.1). Classification (NCBI taxonomy): domain Eukaryota; kingdom Fungi; phylum Basidiomycota; class Agaricomycetes; order Polyporales; family Meruliaceae; genus Phlebicolorata; species Phlebicolorata brevispora. The sequence goes on from JANHOG010000425.1 coordinate 10,800, forward strand.
TTAACCAGATCCTCAAGGCTGCATTTCATATCCTTACATACGAGAAGGTACTGTTACCTTCGAGACGGCATCATAATGAAGACCTCACCTTTCGTGTAGGAACACAGACGCAAGCTGGTCGGAGCAGCCATATTCGGCCCTAACGAGATATATCAGAAGCTTAAGGGTTTCAAAGCTACGTTGCAGCGGGACTTCCCGCAAGGGCTGTACGTGTTCTATTGCTCCCTTCTTCATCCGACCCTTATATAGATCATGATCCTAGCCCCAAGCTGTATTTTGTCAAGATGGACGTGCAGGCATGTTTCGACACCATAGATCAGACGAAGCTCTTGCACATCCTTGTTGAGGTTCTCAAAGAGGTTTGTGTATTCTTATCTGCTGTCTACATGGCTGATACCAAGCTGTGATGTAGGAGCAGTACACTATCCAACGCCACGGACGGGTCTCCACCCAGTGCACCAGGGTCACGAGAAACTTTGTCAGTACGGCTGTGCCCACAGGTAAACCCTTGTATCATTTAGGGATGCATTGAGCTCATATTCGACCATAGACGAGTATCCTCACTTCCTCGCGCTCGCATCTCAGCTAGCCTCCGCGCTGCGAAACACGATTTTCGTAGATAAGGTATTTGAATCCCATCAGCCATCTCTACTCCGTGATACACATGTTGCGCTTAGGTCGTGTATCCCGATGCGAAGCGGCGGGAGATCATCGAGCTGCTAGAGCAGCACATAACTGACAATATCGTGAAGGTGAGTACCATCTGTATAAGATCGGGGAGTACCTCATGACGCCGTCATAGATTGGGGATGATTACTACCGACAAGTTGTAGGCATACCTCAGGGTTCCATCCTCTCTACCCTGCTCTGTTCCTTCTTCTACGGCGATCTTGAGAAGACTCGGCTGAAATTTGCCGAGGACAAACACACCGTAAGCTGGATTTGCACTCGGTTGACGCCATTTGCTTAACACGTCGAAAGATTCTCTTGAGGCTCGTAGACGACTATCTCCTCGTCACGACGGACCGAGGACGCGCTAGGAAATTCTACGATGTGATGGTCGCGGGTGTGTTTATCATGTCTCAGCTGTCAGTATGCCGACTTATGCGGGGACTTAGGACATCCGGATTACGGATGCTTCATTTCTCAGGACAAGACCCTCACCAATTTCGATGATGGTGACATGTTTAATGTGATAGATCCTAGCCAAGGAGGTATGTGATTCAAAGAACCATCCTGTGCGCACCGTTGATTATAGCAGGTTTTCCATGGTGCGGATTCCTCATCAACATGAGAGATTTGTCTGTGTCTACAGACTTCTCGCGATGGAGTGCCTCGAGTGAGTTCTCTGACTCATCCTATCGTCAATGGTACTAAGGACTCACAGCTCTCCGTGAATCATTCACTGTCGACTTGGGCCGTCGACCGGGAGCTGCCTTCGCTCACAAGATGCTTGCGTAAGTTGTACAGTCGGTGTCTTCGGCTTGCCATGACGCTTCTCTTCCATTAGAATCGCCAGATCGAAAAGTCATATAATATACAACGACTGTCGCCTGAATTCCCTCGCAAGTGTCTACAAGAACATTTACGAGAGCTTCTGTCTAGCTGCTGTAAAGATGCACTACTACATCCGCAGTTGGAAACCAGACATGGCCAAAAGCAGTCCGTTCATCACGAGTAAGTACACCGAGAAGGCATTCAAATACAAAGTCTAACAAGTTACGGGAAGGCACCGTGCGACAGGTGATTCGCTACTCGTACACAGCGATGAGAAACGCATCGACATCAAGACTCTCGAAGAGGTATGGCGCAAAACTGGAAGCGCAGAAGGCACCGGCAATATGGTGCGGGCCTTTCCGCTTCGATCGTAATTTGACTGCTTACAGGATGATGGCCTACTCTCTGACCAGGCTCGGTACCCACGCGTTCCACACCGTGCTGTCCCGCAAATCCCACGAGTACGCGGGGATTCTCAGGTCACTGGAGTTCGACATGCGTCTCCCGCACTATGCGCGGTGATCGGAAGCGAGATGCGGGGGATTGTGAAGGGAGGCGAGAAGATGCTGACGATGCTGGATTTCTAAGTCGCTATGTCGGTGTAAAAGAAAAGATATGGATGTGCCTATTTTCCGGGCTTGATGACGCGGTCTCGAGACGCCTTACGAACTCTCGCTGGGCGTTGACGCGTCGGGTGCAGTCGATCGCGTCTGGATTCACGTGTGTTCTCATAGACCTCGGGGTCGTTCCGGGTAGCGTCACGGCCACGCGTCGCCATGCGCACTGTGCTCAGGCTCTCCAATCAATATCGTCGTTGCGCAATCTGGTCATCACCGAGGGTGTTCTTCTCACCAGTACATAAAGCAGTGTCCGCAGCTGCACTCGCTCGACCACTTTTACTACCATCTCTACGTGCCCCTGTACCTCAATCGCCCAATTCTACCCGTGCTTTTGCAACAGCATCCACCATGTCCGAGTCTCCGTTCTACCAGCTGAAGGCAGAGCAGCCGGGTGGAAAAACATTCGATTTCTCCGAGTTGAAGGGCAAGGTTGTGCTGATTGTCAACGTCGCTTCAAAGTGGTACGCTTATCGTCTAACTTGTCGGCTCTGGGTACGCTCATAGTTATCGTGTCTCCAGTGGGTTCACGCCACAATACAAGGGTGCGCTTCTGTATTACACTGTGCATGACCTATCTTTGACCTATGCATCAGGGCTTGAGGAACTGTACGAAAAGTACAAGGAGAAGGGATTCGTGATTCTTGGGTTCCCCTGCAACCAAGTACGTCCAATCATGGTATCTCGCGTGTGTTAGTCGCTGATGTTCCACCCCGACAGTTTGGTGGCCAGGAACCGGGTACCGATGAGGAGATTGCGCAGTTCTGCTCATTGAACCACGGCGTCACCTTCCCTCTCATGAAGAAGTCGGATGTGAATGGCGACAACACAAACGAAGTTTACAAGTACCTCAAGGAGCAGAAGTCTGGTCTCCTGGGCCTTACCCGTATCAAGGTGCGTCCATGAGATATGCTCGACGTGAGGTGATCACTAATTTGCACATTTTCTCAGTGGAACTTTGAAAAGTTCCTCGTCGACAGGGAGGGCAAGGTCGTTCACCGCTGGGCATCAACTACTGCCCCTGATAGCATCGACGCCGCGGTAGAGAAGCTGCTATGACTAGAACCAGATCCGGATTCCAGGAAATATAACCAGAACACAAAGCTTTAAGTACTGTGCTTGTATTGAAGGCAAATCTGTAGAATAAGAATACCCTGACTGCTGTATGCGGATCCTCGATTGACTCGAAAGTGAAATGACGTGAAAGTAATCTCTGCCAATAACGAAAGGTATAGGCAAAAAGAGCATAAATATTGAGACCCGTAGGTCTACCACTCCGGGAAAGCGTGTCATCCTTGTGCAGGGGCCATGCTAATCTTCTCTGTATCGTTCCAATTTTTTCGTATGTCACCCCGAAGGGGACACTATTGTAAGCACACATAGGCAGCGCCTGACAAAGGTTTTGCATTTTGTTCGAGTCGCGGGTGTAGAGCGCCTAAACGAACCGCCGAGCTCACAGCATCGTTCCACGTTACACTCACCTTTAATCACGACCACGACGCCCTCCGCGGCGACGACTGCGGCAACACGTCTCGTATACCCGCCTTTATGACACTTATTGTGAGTGGGAAGCAGTTGAGCTGTATGTTAGTGCTGACCGTCACCGCTTATGAGCAGCATCAATAATGCCGCGCGTGTCGACCGTCTTCGCTGTGCTCGTTCCTCTCGTCGCCATCTTCCTTGTCTTTCGCACGTTCGACGTAACTGCACGTCTGCAGCTATCCTGGCCTCTTGCATTACACCCTGATAATGAAGCCGATGCCGACGGTGACGGCGCGCAAGTCTATCTCGGTACACCGGATGCGCCTGTCGAGCATGTCCACGTCGAACACCATCACAGCGCGTCTCCGCACGTAGAGACTCATGACGCTTTATTGGACGAGTTCAGCCGGACGATAGTTGCAGTGGGAGATTTGCATGGAGATCTTCCGAATGCACGCAAGGTCTTACATATGGCTGGAGTTGTAGATGAGAAGGGACGGTGGTCTGGGAATGTCGACTTTTTCGTGCAGACTGGAGACATCATCGATAGGTGAGTTTTCCGTCCATTTACGCTTGTGCATGCACCTTCTTATAGTTGCTATCTCTTTGTGCAGAGGTGATGACACCATAAAGCTATACCATTGGATGGACAGGCTCCGCGACGAGGCGAAGGCGAAGGGTGGACAGGTATTGTCGCACTTGGGGAACCATGAATGGATGAACGTCATTGGTGCGGACACAACTTTCCATATCATTTATTTGTGGAAGCTGATGCAGCATACATACAGGTGACTGGCGGTATGTTGTAACGAGCTTCAGTCACATTTAGCCAATCTTACCCCTCACCTCAGATATGTTCGTCCCTCCGAAATCGAGACCTTTGGTTCGCCTGCTGCTCGCCAACAAGCCTTGATGACCGGTCAAATTGGCAAGACGTGGGCAGCCAACTACACCGTCACATCTCGTCTGCCCTACCACCCATCGCTTGGGGACCCCAATACCGACTATGACGCGCTGTCTGTAGCAGGCTCCTCAGTCCTCTCTCACGCGGCGATGTCCTTCGTTCACGGTGGCCTTGCACCCGACTATCCAGATCTGGAACCCTTCCCTTCACGCATAAACGAGATCGGACGGTCCCTCCTTCGCAAACTGCAGCATCGTACCCCGCCTGCTCCCCATCCGCCAAATCCATACCCGGGATTGCCAAACGATGCGACCCATGAAGAACATAGGCTTTACGGGACAGACGGTCCACTGTGGTACCGCGGCTGGGCACTTGATTCCGAAGAGCGAGTATGCAAGGCAGTGGATGACGTCCTTCGTCGCACAGGTACTCGCCGCATGGTTATGGGACATACACCGGACTTCGAGGTATGCAAGTCTCTGCTGCCTAGATCCCGACTGACAAGACGCTGTAGAAAATTGTTTCGAGGTGTGATGGCAAGATCATCATCATAGATACCGGTGCGCATCCCTAGTGCAACAGTCTTTGGCTCTGCTGACGCTTGCACCAGGTATCTCGCACGCTTATGGCGGTGTGCTATCCGCGCTTTCGGTGAAGTACACCCTCACACCTATACCCAAATATGCAAGCAGCCCGCATGGCCAACGGTGGATAGAACGCGAAGTCGTCACGGCAGTGTACGCAGATTATGACGAGATCCTTGCTGTCAGTGAACAAGAGCTCGAGGGCGCCTTTTGAGTAATTATACCGTGATTATTTATTGTATGGGACTTGTGTTAATTATGTCGTTGTCTGGATAGAAACATAGAAACATTGTATTTACAACTCAGCTCCGTTTCAGGGGTCGACGTCATACCCGATATGGTGTCTTGCCTGCCAAATGCGGCAGGTGGGGCGCGGAACCAGCTGAGGATCGGGAGTGGGTTGGGCTGACGCTCGGTAGCGACCAGAGACGTGCCAGCCTCACTGAAAACCTATCCGCCTCTCCCACGAACATATATCCCGCTGTGTTTGTTCTGCTTCATGTCAACCTCTCCTCCTACCAGTGACCACTCTACGCCCTCCAGCGAGAGGACAGTCTACTTCGACGCACCACTGATGCATATCTTTTCGAAGGACGAGTCGCACGACGCAGGCTTCGTCGCGCCGACGCCACCGCCCAAGAATCCGAGT